>JARACY010002559.1:0-41506 GCA_029255725.1 Scrobipalpa atriplicella
ATGCTCAAAAGGTGAGTTACTGCTCTATCTTGTTGTTGTTCAGAATAACCAACACTTTTAATAATCTACCATCTTATAATACCTACTGTGTAATGTTCACTATTTTCTCTTCTTTTAAAACTACCTACCTTTATATTTTTCTAAGTTTACTTTTTCTTTATTTCCAGGACATAGAAGGAGCTAAAGACTATTTCAAGAGAAAAGTGCAGTTTGTCACTGAACAGATGGAAAAAATTCAGTTGATGGGTATGGAGAAGTCAAAAGTCCGCGAAGCAATCTGTATGATGATGGAGATGAAAATGCAACAGCAAGCGCAAGCTCAGAAGGCTGCTTCATAACATTAGATCTCAATTACAGTAAAAAGCTACATATATTGCACATCAGCCCTTAAAAAAAGACAGTGACTTTCAGTTTCAGTTTTCAGTGTTTCAGTGCGAAAAAGATACCACACTACAAAGCTGATGTGCAATAAATATGGCCCAATACCATATTTAAAATTAATAAATTTGCTTACCACTCTTCATACTACTGTTGCATCTCTAAGCATTTATTGTGATCAAATGGTTTTTAAAGACTTAGTTATTTGATGGTCTACATGTTAAGGTATTTCAAGTTGACAGGGTTTCAGAAGCAATAATTATTATTCTTTTATATTTGAATGTCCCATGCAAATAAGACTTCCATAGCTTTATTGCAACTGAATGTAAAGTTGCAATTTGATGTCAACATGTAACTGAGTCTTTGAAAATATTTTTACTCTATTTTCATTGTTTTTATAATATTCTCAATTCACATAGAAGAACTGAAATGTCATTATGTTAAAAGATCACAAATATACCTACCTGTTGTGTATAATTTAATTTGGTTTAATATTATGCAATAAATTATATTAACAGTATTTAAAACCAGATTTCTCTTTCATCATGTTTAATCCAATTTTATTGATTAACAATGTGTTGTTGTATGAGAAAGACATTTAGAGCCAGATTTTTTAATGTTTACTGAAAAATTGATTTTTAAATGTTTGACACAAATTATTTGTTCAGTTTTATTAGAAAATAGGGCCTAACATTTCTAGCATTTTATCTAATGGATCTTAGATGTTTTGTATTATTTTCCTACATAATTAATTGAAAATAACTAGAATTTTCATAGGTACAATTTTTGTTCAGTTGATGAGAAAATAGGACCTTATATTTCTAGCATTTTATCCTAGATATTTTGTATTACTTTCTATGATCCATGTTTTATTGCATGATATGGAACAGCCACTTAAAAAGTCATACATAAATTGGGAGTTTTTTTAATAATATTTACTGAAGATAGTGCATGTTAATTTCTAGGATTTGATTGGATTATAATTTTGCTTCTTTTGAAAATTTCTAGCATGCTGGATTGGGAGCGATAAAAGAACATAGAATGTTCCAGATGCTTCTCTTTCCGGGCAACCTGTGAAAAACAATTAGAGGGACTTCAGGGGTTTCAGTCACTGCAATTTAGGCGATGGACTGACAACCCGTTTCTATAGCAATACACATAATCTTATATGGAATGCTCTTCAAAATTTGTCAGTCGGCAGAAACTTTCTTATCAGTTGTTGACGCTCTGCCTACCCCGCAAGGGATAGGTGTGATTTGCCCAAGACTATTGTAAATAGGGATAATGAAAAACATCCTGCAATATGTGACACCAAATGATTTATTTTTTTAATAGGCCAAAATGATAGCACTGATATCTACATTAATAATGACTTAATTTAAACTATCTTATTACGTATCTACAATGTCTTATAGTCACAAAACAATATAAACTAAATAAGGCAACGACTATTCCTTAGCTTGTAAACAATTTCTATTATAATGTGTAGTAAATTAAAATATTTAATTAATTATTCTTTTACCATGAACACTTGAAAAGGTGTTGGATACAGGATTACCTTTAAATATTAGGAATTAGGAAATGTACACTGACATCAGGATAATTACAAATTATACGTACGTATATTACAAGACATTATGAAGCTGAACAATGCGCTATTTATTAGTAGGCCAAGTGAGGGCTTGGCGAGTCATTTGCATTGAGGCCAATTCGGTAAGGACACGACTTGACTAAATATAAACTTAAATTGCCCTCCCATTCTGTTCTCTCATTATAGCAAATGACAGGCATGGACTTATACAGGGTGGCCCAAAGAGTGACGTCCAAAGACAAAAATCAGATTCCTTAGGTCGAGGGGTATCCAAATCATCCCCATGTATGTTCAGCGATTTTTAATGGTTTAGGAGTTATGAATTTTTTAAGTAATTTTCGAGGAAAATCGACTGAGTGGCTTATTTATTTTTTATTATTTTTTGGGTTAAGTATTTTCACAAGGTTTTTCTTTTGATATTATTCTATTGAATGGTTCTAGTAACCATAAAAGTTTCAGCATCCTTGCTCTAATGTAAGTTAATTTTTCCGGTAACTTGACACACTTCCTAACTTAATTGTTCATTATTAATGATAAAACACTTACCTTTTATTTTTTAAATCAATTCGCAAACTTAGGAATTTTCCCTCTACCCACCTTTAAAGGCTGATTTCTGTGGATAATGCCCCCTTAAGTCCAACTTTTTTTCAATGTTAATGTTACTTAAGAGTCCAGCGGAGTTTTTAAAATTAGTTTGAGGCTATGGGATTACCTCAATCAATTTTTAATTTCAAGTTAAAAATTCATAACGGACTAGCACGGACTTAAAATTCTAAATTCCGATTAAAAAATAATTAACTTACATTAGAGCAAGGATGCTGAAACTTTTATGGTTACTAGAACCATTCAATAGAATAATATCAAAAGAAAAACCTTGTGAAAATACTTAACCCAAAAAATAATAAAAAATAAATAAGCCACTCAGTCGATTTTCCTCGAAAATTACTTAAAAAATTCATAACTCCTAAACCATTAAAAATCGCTGAACATACATGGGGATGATTTGGATACCCCTCGACCTAAGGAATCTGATTTTTGTCTTTGGACGTCACTCTTTGGGCCACCCTGTATAAGTCCATGCCTGTCATTTGCTATAATGAGAGAACAGAATGGGAGGGCAATTTAAGTTTATATTTAGTCAAGTCGTGTCCTTACCGAATTGGCCTCAATGCAAATGACTCGCCAAGCCCTCACTTGGCCTACTAATAAATAGCGCATTGTTCAGCTTCATAATGTCTTGTAATATACGTACGTATAATTTGTAATTATCCTGATGTCAGTGTACATTTCCTAATTCCTAATATTTAAAGGTAATCCTGTATCCAACACCTTTTCAAGTGTTCATGGTAAAAGAATAATTAATTAAATATTTTAATTTACTACACATTATAATAGAAATTGTTTACAAGCTAAGGAATAGTCGTTGCCTTATTTAGTTTATATTGTTTTGTGACTATAAGACATTGTAGATACGTAATAAGATAGTTTAAATTAAGTCATTATTAATGTAGATATCAGTGCTATCATTTTGGCCTATTAAAAAAATAAATCATTTGGTGTCACATATTGCAGGATGTTTTTCATTATCCCTATTTACAATAGTCTTGGGCAAATCACACCTATCCCTTGCGGGGTAGGCAGAGCGTCAACAACTGATAAGAAAGTTTCTGCCCGACTGACAAATTTTGAAGAGCATTCCATATAAGATTATGTGTATTGCTATAGAAACGGGTTGTCAGTCCATCGCCTAAATTGCAGTGACTGAAACCCCTGAAGTCCCTCTAATTGTTTTTCACAGGTTGCCCGGAAAGAGAAGCATCTGGAACATTCTATGTTCTTTTATCGCTCCCAATCCAGCATGCTAGAAATTTTCAAAAGAAGCAAAATTATAATCCAATCAAATCCTAGAAATTAACATGCACTATCTTCAGTAAATATTATTAAAAAAACTCCCAATTTATGTATGACTTTTTAAGTGGCTGTTCCATATCATGCAATAAAACATGGATCATAGAAAGTAATACAAAATATCTAGGATAAAATGCTAGAAATATAAGGTCCTATTTTCTCATCAACTGAACAAAAATTGTACCTATGAAAATTCTAGTTATTTTCAATTAATTATGTAGGAAAATAATACAAAACATCTAAGATCCATTAGATAAAATGCTAGAAATGTTAGGCCCTATTTTCTAATAAAACTGAACAAATAATTTGTGTCAAACATTTAAAAATCAATTTTTCAGTAAACATTAAAAAATCTGGCTCTAAATGTCTTTCTCATACAACAACACATTGTTAATCAATAAAATTGGATTAAACATGATGAAAGAGAAATCTGGTTAAATACTGTTAATATAATTTATTGCATAATATTAAACCAAATTAAATTATACACAACAGGTAGGTATATTTGTGATCTTTTAACATAATGACATTTCAGTTCTTCTATGTGAATTGAGAATATTATAAAAACAATGAAAATAGAGTAAAAATATTTTCAAAGACTCAGTTACATGTTGACATCAAATTGCAACTTTACATTCAGTTGCAATAAAGCTATGGAAGTCTTATTTGCATGGGACATTCAAATATAAAAGAATAATAATTATTGCTTCTGAAACCCTGTCAACTTGAAATACCTTAACATGTAGACCATCAAATAACTAAGTCTTTAAAAACCATTTGATCACAATAAATGCTTAGAGATGCAACAGTAGTATGAAGAGTGGTAAGCAAATTTATTAATTTTAAATATGGTATTGGGCCATATTTATTGCACATCAGCTTTGTAGTGTGGTATCTTTTTCGCACTGAAACACTGAAAACTGAAACTGAAAGTCACTGTCTTTTTTTAAGGGCTGATGTGCAATATATGTAGCTTTTTACTGTAATTGAGATCTAATGTTATGAAGCAGCCTTCTGAGCTTGCGCTTGCTGTTGCATTTTCATCTCCATCATCATACAGATTGCTTCGCGGACTTTTGACTTCTCCATACCCATCAACTGAATTTTTTCCATCTGTTCAGTGACAAACTGCACTTTTCTCTTGAAATAGTCTTTAGCTCCTTCTATGTCCTGGAAATAAAGAAAAAGTAAACTTAGAAAAATATAAAGGTAGGTAGTTTTAAAAGAAGAGAAAATAGTGAACATTACACAGTAGGTATTATAAGATGGTAGATTATTAAAAGTGTTGGTTATTCTGAACAACAACAAGATAGAGCAGTAACTCACCTTTTGAGCATAATATCCTGTACCAATATCTATGATAACATTATCAGTATCAGCTATAGAACCCGGAACATACATAGAACCAGTCAATGGTACTAAAACTGTTTTGCCTTTAGTGTCTGGAGTGATCTTCTCCACGCTTTCACCGGACTCCACGAATTTACCTTGAGCTATCTTCAGAGTCTGTAGTGAATCTTGAAACACATTCAACTCCTGAAATTTTATGAGAAAAAAAATGGGTTAGTTCGAATTTGAGGTAGAATCAAGTGCAGTCTTTGCATGCCAGAAGTATAATAGAATAGAAATAGATACAAAATGGATAACAATAAGATATTTTTAGCTTACTTGGTCTAGTTGCTGCTTTAGTTGAGCCAACTGGTGAAGATTCAGTTTCGACAGGTCGATCTGGTGCATGCCAGGAGCTGGGGCTGTTGATACAGTTGCCATTTTGTTGAAATTATTGATCTTCAGTCACTAGAGCACTCAAAATTGCTTGATTTAATTGTAATTGAAAAAATCTAGGTATTAATCATAATAACCTCAAAACTCAGAGCACTGCCGAAATTCAAATGTCAAATTCGTTAAAATGGCAACACCGGCTAAAGCACCGCTGACTTTCTGACTTGCTGTCTGTCCGTCTGAACAGAGCCAGAGCAACCCAACTAACCCAACAAAATAGAACAACACTACAAAATGATTGATCAATCGCATTCAATCCTCCTGTGAAAATGACAGATAGTTGTTTGACAGATTGAAACCCCTATTAGACCATGCGATATCAAGACAGACTTACTAAGACTTAGCATAGTGTAATAGGACTTAGCAAGTTAGTCTGTCTAATTAGACCGATCGAGTGGATTCGGCCGTGCTTACTTGCTTACTTGCTTGACATCGCGTGGTGTAATAAGACTTAGCACGCTTAGACCGCTCAGTCAGCGCTCATCCGCCGCACAGGACAGACGTCTGTATTTTGATTATATGGAGTAATTAATTTCAAAAGATGTTCAAAGTTAGCAACTCCTACTCTAAAGAGTCAGATGGTTCCAAAACACTCAATATTTGCATATTTGATAATTTTTCCCGCAGCAGTAAATACTTCTTTACCCATATTCTTCTTTTGTTTTTTTAATATTTATTCATACTAATAGTCGCGGTAAGAGCTACGGCAATTTTCTGGTATTTCTAAAGTTTTCCCATGACTCTTACGACAACCGTCGCTGACAGAGTCCGCCTTGCAAATGAGTTAGCATGCGGTATTCAGCACAGTGTAATAGCGAGCTTGTCTAATTAGACTGTTAGACTGTCTTAGTAAGACTGTCTTGATATCGCATGGTCTAATAGAGGCTTGAGCGTCGTTGATGTTCACTTTGTTGCCCGAATTTCTCGAATTGTGTCGAATAAACTAGACTGTGTGTTCAATTCACTACATTTTTATGGTTTATCTTCTGAGAAACTTATCCAATCAAGAATAATTCACAGATACCGCAACAAACAATAATAACCTAAATCGAGATGTCTCTCGCTAACCTAAACTCGGTGGAAGATTTCGCCAAATTCATTGGGTAAGTGAAGTAATATTATATAGATAATCGTTTCTTTGAGATTATGATAAGTAGATATTTCGATTAGTTAGCACCTTTTACGTGTTATGTACGTTTATTCGGCGCTTTTACGGTGAAGGAAAACATCGTGAGGAAACCTGCACACACCTAGGTACGAAGAAATTCAAAGGTTGTGTAACCTAATCTAGGATTTGGTCTGGTTTCCCTTCTGAGTGGCGGAGGTCAGATGGCAGTCGCTCTGTGTAAAAACCAGTACCCTCGTTCAATCCCCTAGATTAGGTAGCCGACCCCGTGAAATACGGGAAAAAGGCTAGGAAGATGATGATAACTTGTTACTCAATTTTCTATCATAATGAATAGTATTCAATTAATGCAGGTAATTATCTTGATATCTATGTAAAAAGGTCAAAGTTGAAAACTTGTCACAGATATCCTGAGTAAGAATCTGAAACGTTAGTTGCGTTATTTTGTTTATTCTTATCACATAATTATTTAACCTCCATCTCGTATAGGTCACTGTTATTTATTACATGACTTCACAAATATATGACCAAATGATAGAATTATCCTATTGTTATTTTATAAAAAATGCAAAGTATAAATAATGTGTAAAGCTTGAGTGTTCCTCAAAACATAACCAAATTATTATTACAATATAATAATAATAATATTGTATGAATATTGTATATTATAACACACAAGACCGTATTTGTGTTACAGCACTGATATTTTTGTATGATGCTATTGTAAAATCTAAATTTTGGGTTTCAGGTCACCAAATCTGGCAGTTCTTCACTTTTCAGCAGACTGGGCAGCACAGTGTGGACAAGTTTCTGAGGTTCTCACAGAATTACAAAAACTTCCTGAGGTTGCAACTAGTGGCACCAAGTTTGCTGTTTGCAATGCTGAAAATCTTTCAGAAATATCACTCAAGTACAAGGTAAAACCCTCCTTCAGTATCTATGTGTTTCATGTTAAAACTTTTAATAGACTTCAACAAATTATTTGTTGAAAATTCTTTCATTCATATTTTACAGGTTGACTCTGTACCAACAGTCATATTATTCAAGAATGGAGAACAAATAGATAGAGTGGATGGTGCAGATGCTTCTCAAATAACTGCTAAAGTAAAGACCCACAGCTTTGGTACAGCAGCCCCTGCGAATGCAGCCCCTAAACAACCTTTGGAAGAGAGATTGAAGGCCCTAATCAATAGGCATAAAGTAATGTGCTTCATCAAAGGCACAAGGGATGCTCCTAGATGTGGTTTTACAAGGACCCTCATTCAAATTCTTAATGGAGTTGGGTATGTATGACAAAAGATGAGAATTCAAGAACCAGATGATGTGGAAATTTTTACATCTAATATTTCTTTTAATTGCCTTTTCAGGGTCCAGTATGACACATTTGATATTTTGACTGATGAAGAGGTACGCCAAGGTCTCAAGGAATACTCCGACTGGCCAACATACCCTCAACTCTATGTAAAAGGAGAGCTGGTTGGGGGACTAGACATAATCAAGGAACTCCAAGCCAATGGGGAGCTAGAATCTACTCTGAATGGATGAATAATTTAGCAGTTATTTAAGTTTTATTCTTATTTTATTTATTATATTAAAGCTTTTGGATCACGGCCAACAATTTGTATTATTTTTTTCAAGATCTTGGCTTTATCCTGCCTGATATCAACTAAGTATGAAACGGAAGTAATAGTACCATAGTACTTTGTGAATTGTGAAACGGAAATAAAATGAAACAAACATACCCTCTTTTGACGTTTTGTTTTATTCTTACTATGTAGCGCTATCACAGTGTTAGAAAGAGAAACAATACGATTTACATTTAAATTTTGTATCCGCATTTACTTTGAATTACTATTTTTTTTTTTAGTACTTTGATTTATTTTTTAGTTTTTTAAGATTGATGGAAACAAGTCCGCTGTCCACATCTACACTTTTACTGTGGCTTCACAGAATACCAGCGCTGTAGGAAGCTGCCGCTCGCTTCCTGCACACATGCTGAGTGGAGACCATTTTTGTTCCTATCACACAGTATATTTAAGTAATTTAGATTATACATACACTATTGTAAAATGTTATTATTGTGTTTTTTTTGTGTGGAACAAAATAAACTTATTTTCATTTCATTTTCATTTTTCATTTCATTTCATTTCATTTCATTTTGTTGCACAGAATATATAATAGGTAGAAATCTCTCTGATCTCTTTCTTCCTTCTTCTTGTGCTAAAAAAAGCGCACAATTGACAGTTCTGTGAGCGAAACAAAACAATCATTTCAATTTTGTAAATTATTAAAGATTCTTCAGTTATTTTCTTGTGAAACAGTGTGACGAATCAATTTAATTGTCGTTATGGAGAAACTAAATCCATTTAGTCCAAGTAAGTGTCGCCTTTCTCAATATTCTAGCTTTTAATTTTCACTTGCAGTCGTGTCGCCCCATTTTACTGCATTATTTATCTTTCTCTATTTCATAACTTCACAGAAATTATGAACAAGAGGAGAACCGCAGGCGATGGCATGGAATCCGACGAAAGCAACCCTGAAACTGATAGAAAGGCCAACAAACCAAGCATAAGTTCTACGAGTAGAGAAAGTTTACTTCCGGGTCGCCTAGTGCAGATATTCCCAACAACCATCGTCAGGGCGGAAAAGAAAAATCCTCAAATACACTCAAAAACCCCAAAGTTTGTACCATACGAGCCTTACACAGCTGCTGTTAAGCCTATGACCCCAACAACTGTTTCCAAAACTAAAAAATCTAGAAATAACATGGATATCAACACACTTATATCACAGATGTCTCAAATGGACACTAAATTAAATGAGTTCAAACCAAGGGGTAAACTGGGTTCTACAGGGGATAAAACTACTTCTGATTGTGAAAAATCAAATGCTGAAAATGCAGAGTTGCAAAAGAAAATTGATACATTGATGAAGGAAAATGTATCACTGAATGAACAATTGAAACAACAAGTTCAGGTGAGTAAATACTTAACTTGAAAACATTTAAAAAAAAAAACATGCCCCCCTAACTAGGCCAATAAATAAGCTCCAAGATCCTAAAACTTAGTAATTGATAATATTGATTGATAAAAATAGTGTTCTGCATTATAGTTAAATATTTTGTCTTTAGGTCAACAAGGAATTAAAAACAATGTTAGTGGCATCAATGGGAGAAGACCTTGAAACACAAGTGCAGTCATTGAATGAGGATAAGAAACATTTGGCCAATGCATTACTCAATTCCGCTCAACATTTGTCTACACATCAGGTATGTAAACACTAAACAATCAATAACCATAATTTTCATTTAAATTATAATAAATTAATTAAAATATCAAACCACACCTATTAAAATAAGCATTACAAATCAAATTCCTATGTTCAAACTTACAGGAGCAAACTGAATGGTTGGCTGGACAATGTGAAGTATGGAGGAGTAAATTCCTGGCTAGCAGGTATGGTTTTTATGAATATTATAACTTAAGATCAGAGGCATGGCAAGAATGAAAATAATCTCCCTTTAGTAGTCCGTATATATGTGGACCTCCTGATTCACTTCATTGATTTAGGTTCCTTGTGTTTTGTTCCACAAATACTTAGGAATTTTCTATCAATAACATCATGTACAAGGAATTCCAATTATTCTGTTTATAAACATGCCACCTTCATACAGTAGTAGTTATAACGATTACATTTACTGTGCAATAAAAAAAATGCAGCTATTCATAACCGTTACTCTACATTTTTTTAATTTAAATTCCAGTCTTATGGTAGAAGAACTGGCTCACTGCAAGAAACTGCTCAATGAAAAGACTGACAACCTCCAACAAGCAATAAGACAACTACTAGACGAGAGATGCAGAGCAAGGGACATGTTGCTATGCACTTACAAGAACTTGTACAGTCTACATGAGAAGTGGCTTGAAAACATCGCCATCTCACAATACAGCGGCAATAACATGTATAACAGACCTATAGGCAATATGAACTTCAATGCAACATTGCCTCACTCGACAAATATTCTAGATTTGTCATCAGTGAATTTGAAACTGGCTGAGAATATCAGTAGTTCTGTAGATAAGCAGGATATAAGCCATTTAAATAATTTGGCTACTGCTACGGAGGGAGAGATGCATGCTGAAAATGTAAGTAACTACAAATTTCAGTTATCTACAATAGATAGACATTGGTATTGATTCGTAAACGCACAAAATCACTCAATCTTGACTAAAATGGTCACCTGTCATTGTCTATCCTGAGAGAACAGAAAGGGATGGCAATATTTTGGTTAAGATTTAGTTGAGCCTTGCTCTCCACGAATCCATCCAATAGCATTGTTTTACAGCCATATGGTTGATCATTATCCACTTAAACCACAACAGTGATGTCCAAATATGAAATTAGTAGATTTTTTGATGATGTGGCTTATTTGTTACAGAATATACTCATACTTGTTCATGAATGTTTAGAAGTAAACAGGATAATTTTCAAACACACTGTTCACAAGAAAATAAAGACGCATTTTGCATTTTATTAGCTTAATTTTGGATTGATAGGTAATTTTTATTATTTATTTCCTTCAGTAGCCTAGGTCTTCTATCGAAATCTGTACTAAATCGTACGTTCATAAAGGAAATAAATTATTGCTGTGGTAACCTATGTAGGTCTATGGAAAATCGTACTGATTTTCATCCTGCTAAATGGTACCAGAATGAGGCATGAAAAGGTATCAGATGGCATGGGAGTTACTTTTGCGTTTATAATACATACATATATTCACATCCCTATAGTATATAATATTGGTTCCTATTAGAGTGAATGTGCAATGTAATGTGTATTGTGTACTCTTCACATAACACAATAACCTTTCTTTGCCATCAGATAATGGCCATGCCGCTAGAAGTGAAGCGCAGCAACGAGGCCCCCGTGAACGCTCTAGTCCACCACGCTTACTCGAGCAGCGGCGCCACACCGCGCCCGGTCGCTTCTTGCGTACATTGCAACGGTAAAGTGCAACTACTTTGAGGTATAGTCAAAGGTAGTGCATTGACAAGGGCTATAGGCGTTGGTGACTATTCTATTGTAAACCAGTTCACTTGTCTGCCTACTCCAATACATAGAATTGCTAAAGTATACCATTTACTTAGTTGAGTTATACAGAATTATAAAAGCGTTTTAAAATTGCATTTTATGGTTAAAATCAAAGAGTTTTTTATGAAACTTATGTCATCATAAAGAAGTCTACTTTTTAGACTGCCTGTGTCGCTAAATTATTCGATACAGCAATAAGTGGTGTTATGTTCAGTATAATCATTACTGAATTTAGTTTACCACATTGATCCAAGTTCCTAGAAATTTCAGATAACTAATAGGGTTGTATTGAAGTATTAGATGTTATACTTTTACTAAATTTGTTGTCGGCCTGTATAAAATTAGCCCAAATCTTTTTCTAATTAATGTTCTTGGTAAAGTTTGATATTATAAAAATTTTATTTTTAATTTGCTGTTTAATATTGTATTTTGTTATAATAAGTACCTGATAAATACCGTGTAATTAATAATTTTTATCTAGGTATACCTTATAAAGACGATAATTATGCTTTTGTTTCTTTATCTATAATGTAAATAATGAAATGTATGATATGATAGATTATTAAATTAATAAAAAACCTTTTCCATAAAAATATTTTTTATTATTAGTTTAATTTAAAACATTTGGTCTTGTAAATCAAAAATAAGAAATTTCTTTAAAAACTTCAAAGAAAAAGAATTATCTAAAAGTTCATTACAAAAATAAACCATCGAAATTGATGTTATGATTGTAGTAGGTATATTATATTACTACATGATTGTACTAAACTAATATTATTAGCAATATTACCTAGTAGTTTGTGCGGAAAAAGAACCGGCGTAGAATTTGAGGGCGCGCATTTGTATTTAATTAACCGTCGATTGGCCCAGGTCTTTAACCTTAACATTAAATTTTGGAGGTTTTGAGTCAAAGACCCAGTGATAAGCCCCACACTCACACAACTAGTCGTGGGTTAAGAAATGTGCGCCCTCAAACTCTATGCTATGCCGGTTCTCTTTTCGCAGAGACTCTAGAAAAGATAAAAAAAAATGGCATTAACTTTAGCCAAATTTTAAATCCTTGAAACTGAACTCCTTGTTATTACATATCAATATCACAATAGTTTACTTACTCTAATGTTCGATTACTGAGACTATTTCTACTTAGATCCATGACAGTATTCTATTCACCATCCAATAATTAAAAAAACCTTCCCTTATCTTTATAAAGCGTCTTATATTTTATACATTTTGATTCTTTGGTATATTTTAACGATTGTTTGGGAATTTGAGATGAGGCACTTGTACGCGAAAAATACGCGAGATTAAAATCCCAAACAGACTTTTTCAATATTAGATGCTAGCAAGAACTTGTTCAAAAGTATTGTAGTTATTTCTCTGAAGGTATTTTGATCCTTTATCACTTTCAATAGTACTCTCCCGCACGTTCAAACCTACAAAACCCGTCATATATTAAACGTAAGTGATATGTGAGGATTGCGAGGCCTGCAGGCGAGTGGCGAAGTCAAGCATCTCTCTGCCGGTGTAGTTGTAGGCGAGGTAGTCGCGTACTGGGACGAACTTGGCGCCTCCGAACCAGTCCACCATCGCGATCTGCGCGATCTTCAGCTTGGCCACGAACCATGCGTGATCTGCGGACAGATGCGGGTTGGTAAACCAAGGAATGTTAGGCATCAAATGCATACAAGGTTTTTGATAGTACGAGTATGCATTTGATGCTTACACCCGAGGTACCTAAGTACTATGCTTTACATATGGAATGAAAGATAAGTTAAAATATGGGAAAATTAATAAAACAGTCAGTATACAAAACAAAATGTCCACTTGCATATTAGATAGTTTTCTTACGCGAATGGATATATTCGTGATGGATAAATTCGCTGATAGTTAGTTGGTTTTGCTTACTGTTTCGTCATACTTTCATAATTAGTTTTTCTCTAATTTTTCCTTATTTTAACTTATCTTTCATTCGATATGTAAAGCATATTACTTACCTCGGGTGTAAGCATCAAATGTATACTCGTACTATTAGCGCCCTCGCTGTCGTATGCATTTGATGCCATACACTCCTTGGTTAGCAATATACTATTTTGTAACTTGGCAGAGGTTCAAATTCCGAAACAGCAGATTATTGGTCGCAAAACACATTGGTATCGATTTGCTAATTTCATTAAAATGAAGTATGGAAGCACAAGATCATGATTTTCTCTTTTGCAATGTAACTATGTCCAAATTCCGAAATGTCCAAGATGCAAAATATCCAAGTCATGTAAAACATATTGGCATTGAAACTGTCACTCTGTCACTAGACAGAGAGGGTGGCAGAGGCATTGAGAAATAGAGTGACAAAGACAGAGAAATCATCAATCAATCAATGATCTTGCTAGTGACCAAATACATACATTGTTGTGGGGATGAGATAGTTTTGTAATAATATTTTGACTAAGTATACTCTGAAAGTTAGGCGTTTTATTTATAAACATTACGAGCCAATTATTCGAAGAATGCTAATTATTATAATATTCCTTACAATAAACAACAAAAGGAAAATTATGTGCATTAGAACAAAGAGTCTTAACATACGCATAATTGTCAATAGCTTCTCTATTTGCCATTTGCTAGCTGGTCTAATATGCCAAGAATGCGTAATATGTATGTAGTTTTGTTGATATTATAATGCGTATAATTTTGATACGTGCAAGGCTTATTGTATCATTTGACCTTCACATTAATTCAACATAACTGTAGGTGGATTACCAAATTGTAATATTAGTTGCATAATGCAAAATTGTAATGCTAACAAATATTAGGGAAAAAACGTGTCTTTTATTTATTCATTTTCTCCTGAACCTGAACAAATTTTCCTTAAAACTGGCTGAACTTTTGACCTACGGCACAAACCGCAAACGGTCAGCAAAACGAACGAGTATGATGGTAGTGTTTTTTTTTTTCATAATAATGTCGGCTCATGGACCCGCAGATTTTTTTCAAAAATATGTGACAAAAATATCGACGCGGGCAGGGCTTTAATGAACCTGCGTCTTTTGGCTTCCAACGTTGTTTAGTTCCATGCATGAGTAAAATGCTTGGGTAAAATGGGATCATCATCTTCATCATCATAATATTATTCGGCCGGTTACCCATTCTAGGGGATTCAACGAGGGTACTGGTACATGAGTAAAATGGGATATAGAAGATAAATACCTGCAGGCCAAGTTGCCATCGCGGGATGTCTCTCAAACAGCGCAGCCTTAGCGAACCTGTACTCGGGAGTGCCTTCCTTGATCTGCAATAAACACGCATTCATGAGCCGCTGCTGATACGTTTAGACTTCCCAACACAAACTATGTCAGAGACCTATTAGCTGTTACTAATAGGCGGCTCTGACGCCAGGGTTCATAAAACCCACTCGATAAGAAGACCGATTTTCTGTGACGGTGGCCAATCTTTCAGAGATCAATCATCTGCGCGGGACTTAGTTTTCAATGCCCGAGTGTTTGTGCACACTCTATTTCTTCTATTTATTATTTTCTTATGAGACAGAGGACAGACTGACTGACAGGATGACAGGGCCGATTTATATACCCATCCGACAGCATGGACCATCTTATTTTTCGGAAAATCAAATGATCAGAGCCTGCAATGTCCTAACCAAACTAAAAACTAGACAAAGTCGTTGTCCCCCACCGGGAATCGAACCCGGGACTTGGAGAGCCCAAGGCTCAGACCACTAGACCACAGAACCTGTACTTGACCGTGCCTTCCTTGATCTGCAATTATAAACACGCACACATTCATGAGCCGCTGATACGTAATAGATGTATATTCTAATTGGTATTGTATTAATTACTCGTTCGTTATCGGTAATCAACAATCGTTCTTTAGGGAGTAGTAATTGAACTGTGTTCAGAACTAATTAAAAACAAAAGCAGCATAGTGTAACTTTTAACTTGATTGATGCTTTCATATTTCGTCCTTGAGGAAAATAAATTAGAAAAAAACAGGAAAACAGTTTTAATATCAGTCACTAAAAAAACCACATTAGTTGGTCGGTATCGCTCACCATACACTAGCTATATAGTAGGTATACGTAATATTCTGTAAATTAACTGTTTTATTTGTATTACAATTTTAAGAAGGTCAATATTCAGCTACATTGGCCGGTAACGTGAATGTAATTTAATACTTCAGCTCAGACTCAATTTAAATTGATTTAATCAAATATAAACCCAGGTGCATGAACCCAAAATATTCAAACATCGTACGTATACGATATGTTACAAAAATACTCGTTGGTAGTTAAGTTAGGGATTTCCATCGGTAAAAAAAATTATGTACAATAAAACTGGTTGTCAACCGATTGGAAAAATTACTAAAAAGCTAAAATAGAACTTAATTTCACAAACCAATGATACGCCTACTGCGGTTTAGTTAATAAGGAACTCGTCTGTTCTAGCGACCTATATTACTTCAATCTAAGGCTAACAGACGTAATACGTGCGTAGTATAATCACGTAAATGATAGGATCATAAAATAAATAATCACTACCCAGTTCACGAACGCATTCACACACATTTAAAGCCATGTAGGCTTTTATAACTATTTTTTCAATACATCTGATTGCTTATGTAGTCTATTGGTATCAAGTGGTCTTATACTTCCATACTGGACTGGGAGTGATAGAAAAACATAGAATGTGCCAGCTGCATCTCCTCCCGGGCATGCTGTGAAAACCGGCTAAGGGATTCGACGGTTTCAGGGTATTGCAATTAAGGCGATGGGCTGACAATGACAACCCGTCACTATAGCAATATACAAAATCATCTGTAATAACCCTCAAAACTTGTCAGACGTGGCGGAACGACCTTTGTTTAGGTCGTTTTTGCTCTGCATACCCCATTAGGGATAAAGGCGTGATTTTATGTATGTATTTGCGTAGTGTATATATGGTCTTATGCCAGTACTCCCGATCTGGAGGTCGAGGGTATGTATTCCACGGAGTAGATTTATGTCTTGATTTGAGACTGACAAATAAGATCTTCTCCGTTCTTTAGAAGACACAGACGATGTCTGTCATTGTCTGGTAGAGTTCATCCAGTAGGGGCAAAGGCCTGCCTAGGGGTTTAAAACTTCTGACTGCCTCAGCGTTAATACAAGCAGTATAAGTAGCTTAAAACTCTATAAATAGCTTCGGTGTTTAGGAATATGATATCCTATCGCAAAAGCTATTTCGCTATGTCAACTTGATTAGGTAATCGAAAAGAAAACAATCTTGACTTTGCTCAAAAAACAATAAACGCGATACAATCATCTCATTGTTCTCAGCTTTATATTATTAGCATCGTGTGATAGATGATTTAATAACACTTTTAGACATATCGGATAAAGATGTAAACAGCGAGTTTGTTAAGCTCACAGACATAGATCAACGAAGGCAATCAAAATTAATCAGCCTGTAGTGCATCTAAAACAAGAGTTGTTTATAAACAAACAATGGATCAGAGTGTTAGGCTTTGAAAGCGATGGATGAAAGAAAACTTCATGTTGCGGAAATGCGAATGTTGAGATGGATGTGTGGAGTAACAAGAATGGATAAGATAAGGAATGAGTACATAAGAGGAAGCCTGACAGTTGCGCCCATTACAGCCAGAGTAAAGGGAAATCGCATTGCGTGGTATGGACATGGACATGTTATGCGGAGGTATGAAATTCATATAGGCAAAAGGGAATTCAGCAGTCATTCGTCACTCGAAATTAGGTAGGATTGGTCACACCTCGAAATTCACAAAATCTTGCCAGTTTTAGGTACGTTCGACACGCCATGAAAATTGGCTAAGTCCTTTTTTTAATTTTCACAAGATTTAGGTAGGATTCGACACACCCTCAATCAATGGACGGAGAGGGAAGTGAGGGACGGGAGGAAAGTGAGGGACGGGATGAATTTGAATGTGAATGGACGACCAAAGAAAAGATGGATGGAAGATTATACGTCTAGAACGGGTGTGAATGTTGAACTGACGACTGACATGGATGAATGGAAGAAGAAAACGTACTACGCCGACCCCAAGTAAATAGGATAAGGGCAAGCGAATGATGATGTCTCTTCTAAAGTATACGCACCCGCATCATCTTGCCAGACAGCATGAGTCTTGTGCAGCGCGGGTCCTCGGGGTCCCATTTCTGGATCTCGCAGTACCTCGTCTCTTCAAGTGACACTTGCACAGTGACGCGGCTGTTCCTCTGTTTGAAAATAAAGAATGTTATTTTTGTAAAACTAGTTACAGTAGTATTAGGTAAACCTACATATTAAGGCTTCTTACAGACGAACAGCACTTGCCAACTGCAGGTACAACTGCAGTCGTCTCTACCTGCTGGGTACAGACGTCGACGCGAAGTCTTAGATTAGATAGGTAACGGGAACCACATTAAATTAGATATACAGTTATTAAACTTAAAAGAATCCTTTCTGAAGAAACTCTATACTATAGGTATAGAATATTGCAAATCCTTACCATCAAATCGCGAGCAGTGAAATCAGCCGGCGCCATGTAGAAGTAAGGTATTCCTGTGGAGTTGGCCAGCGACCCGTCCACGACTGACTTTACGTTGGAGAACGGGTATCCTTGGATTGCTGGCAACGAAGAGATCGTGGCCACTGACGCCCAGTCTGAAAAAAAAAACTAATTTTAATGGACAAGACTCCTAGGTTCGAATATCACGTTATAACATACCTTATATTAGTGTTTAGATCATGTAGATTACCCTAGTTTTTATTTCAGCTCGATACATGCAGTATTTCCAGAGATATGACCGCGAGAAGTTAATGCAACTTTTTTCAATTTCTGAAATTACGGGTGCTCGCGGTGTCGCCGATGTGACGTCATCTTTAAACGTGCCGCGGCGGCGAACTATGAAAGCGGCGTATGCAGTACTGTGGTTTATATTGCGTTATATTTGTTTCACGCATAGAAATATTAATTTTCACGCAAATATTTTGTTATTCTGAGTTGTGAACTGCCTCTGTGGTCTAGTAGTCCTGCTCCCGAATGTCTACTAAGCTCTCAATCCGCAGGTCGTGTATTCGATTCCCACGGGGGGATCATAAAGTTGATATATGTTAATTTATTACTTTGTAGGAATTTTCTCAGTTTGGTTATGACGTTAATAGACTGCATCACCTGACGTAAAATAAAAAAATCCGCTCCTCGGAAGGCACGTTAAGGTGGCAGGCCCGATCGTTGTCTTTGATAGTGGTAGTTACACAAACCATGATAGAGGCATATTAGGTGAACTATTTAGGCGGTTTAAAAACTCTGTCATAAGGTTTTATCATAGTTTTTAACCTCTGACATGTAATTTTTGAGACTAAGGCTCGTATTTATAAAGCGATCTCAAGATTGAGAGCAATATTGAGTGCGGATTTGACAGGTAATTTTGTACTGGAATGACATTTCTGATACGAACTCAAACTCGCTGTCACTCTTGAGAGCTGATTATAAATACCGGCCTTAGTTATTTTTTCAAGATGGTGATCATACTAAAATATCTCGTTTAAAGTATATTTAGTAGTCCCGTCTAACAACCCCGGCACGCGGGCTGCTACATTAAGTAGCTTTAAAATATTAATAAGTCCTATGACGGCAGGAAATTTCCTTCCCGAATAACATTCAAAAAATAAAAAATATTTGCGGATCGCCATAATTTTTTTGGATTAAAATATACAACGTGTAACAGAAAGGGTATATGCATCAAGAAATGTGTGAATCTACCCATGAAACTGAACAAGTTTCCCTAAGGAACATAGGTAGTAAAACGAAAAAAAAATTGTGACCTTTCATACAAAATGCATCAGCTGATAGCGTATTTAGTATGGGAAGTCAATTTTTTTTTTCGTATTTCGACCTATTTTCCTTAGGGAAACTTGTTCAGTTTCATGGGTAGATTCACACATTTCTTGATGCATATACCCTTTCTGTTACACGTTGTATAGGTACCTTTCGCAGATATAGATTAAAGACAACGATCGGGACTGCCACCTTAACGTGTTTTCGAGGATCTTTCATTTTATTATACAGGGTGTAAAAAAAAGTACTAATTATATTCCTTTAAACCACATGTTCTATTAATGATACCAAACAACTTTCCCAAAGCACAAAAATTTTAGCTCGAATTTTTTTTTTGCCTTTTCCATACAAAGATGCTCTCCGGGATCTGCAGTTTTGTATGGAAAAGGCAATTTTTTCTTCGAGCGAAAATTTTTGTGAAACTTTGGGAAAGTTGTTTGGTATCATTAGTAGAACATTGTGGTTTAAAGGAACCTAGTACTTTTTTTACACCCTGTATAATATCAGGTGATGATGCTGCAGCCCTACAATGTCCTAATCAACTGAGGAAAACTCACAAAATAGTACATTGACAAATATCAACTTTCGCGATTTAAACTTCTATACATACTTACTAGTACTACGTAGTGCACCGCGTATACAGATGACGTCACTGCGAGCGATTAAATATTAGGCCGTCTGCCACTCTCTTCGTGCGGAAGAGCTCACTTTGAGCTTTAATATCTCAGTCATTAATAAAGATATTAAAAAACTAAAAACAGAATAATTTTTCTAATTTTTTGGAGAATTTTTCCTGATAATAAAAAAAAAGAAGGAGCAAGGTCCATTGACGAAACATTGATTAGACGGTAGGTGTTTTTATCGAAACCTCTATGCTCTTCGTAATATAGATTTCTTTGAGCAAATGGGTAAAAAATAATAAATAATACATTTTAAATAGTAATATTAATTAGGTACTAACAAGAGCGTATTGATTAGGATTATGTTTTTTAATTAGCCTGAACGAACATTTTCCTCAAGTTCAACAATCAGTATTCGAAAGCGTAAGTTATACCTTATTATTATATATTAAAACTTGGTAAATACCCTGTATCAACCTAATCTATAAACCAGGGTTCATCGGTTCGATTGACTGGAAACCCACACGAAAGATAAGAACACTTCACTATTAGTAATACGGAATTTACCAGCATTAAGCAGCACGTATCTGGCCATGGCGACATACTTCGTATGATCAGGCGGGCAGGCTGTAAGGATCTCGTTGGCTGCGCTGTTAGCCGAGTTCTGATGGAAGTAGTAATGAATGATACACGGATCCAATCCAATGGACAGACACAAGCTCACAATGAGCTATATTACTCACCAGCATTATGCAGCACGTATCTAGCCATGGCGACATACTTCGTATGATCAGGCGGGCCGGCTGCAGGGATCTCGTTGGCTGCGCTGTTAGCTAGTTCTGATGGAAGTTATAATGATACACGGGTCCAATGGACTGACACAGACTCATAATGAGCTATATTACTCACCAGCATTATGCAGCACGTATCTGGCCATGGCGACATACTTCGTATGATCAGGCGGGCCGGCTGCAGGGATTTCGTTGGCTGCGCTGTTAGCTCTCCAGTTCTGATGGAAGTTGTGATGATACTCCATTTCTCTCGTCTCTTCTGGAGGTCGCAGGTTGCATTCCGCGTACACGTTAAACAAGTAGACCGCGATGAGGAGGTGAAGCTTCATTTTGGCGATATTCTAAAATATTTTTTGGAAGTTTCATGATTTTGCTCTCAGTAATCAAATCATTAAACGGACGATAGATAATACAGTCACCTACAACAAAACCAGCTAGCCGTTTCCGGTAAAACTACACAGTAAGTTCTTTAAACAAGGACCAACTAAGGTTGCCTGACAGGCAATAAGGCCGCCTTTATTCTGCAGTGTAATTTTCTTTTCATATAGGCATTTATTGTTTTGTGTTTCATCAGTATTGTAAATCATGAAGTATTTTGTTTTATATCATAGGCACTAAACCTGTTTCTATTAAAACATTATATGATACTAAAAATTTATTAAAACTATGTATTAGGTACCACACAACAAATAAAATACATCACTGCTTCTACACCAAAACACCTACAAGCACTTTATATTCTACCAAATAAGTAATTTTGTTCAATATAAAATTTATTTAATCTCATACCAAAATCTGCCAAAAACTGCGAAGTCACAAAATTAACTCGTCCCGCTGTATTTTTAATGAAGTGCGCAAATACACGATCGTCTTGCAAAAGTCACTAATGTCACTAGAAAATGTCACTCGCGAAATAGTGAAGTGAAAGAACAAGAGCTCTCACTGAGCTGATTGATAAAACTAGGCGTATTTAGATGTTCAATGGATCTGATCTGACTGAACTACTAAGTAAAGGATGCAGTGAAGACACGAATTTATTCATAATCATGAATTATAAGAATAATTAAATCACAGAATAATCTAGAAACATCGATAGATTCAACGATCCAATCCAACAAACTTATCGAATATGCAGTTATCGAATAGGCATGTTTGTTTCAATCACGAATAGCACATCACATCACTAACCTCGTTTAAATATGCACACGCCGCGGCGGCAATTTCAAACTGCAGTGCATGCTTCATACTAACTTTCGATGACCGAATAGCAAAATAAAACAATACTGTTCAGTCCACAATTTATTACAGAGTAAGTAGAAGTAAGTAAAACAGGGATAAAATACGTACCTACTGAGAGATAGTAGATATAAAAAAGAAATTAGTACTCTACTCTACTGCAACATTTTATTTAAAGCTAAGCTTGCTTGAGAAACCCTTGCCAGTTAAGTTTACCCGCGGTGAGAAATGGAACTATTTTAACATGTCCCCAGTGCCACTAGTGGGAAGAGAATGGCTTTAGTTCAGCTAAGTTAGAAGGCGAGCCAAATAGCCACAGATGTGCATTATACCAGGCTCCAAAGTGTCATGTCATAACGACGACACCAGCGCCATACCTAGTGGTAAAGTTATCTGGCGAGCACCCTAGTTGCTTTATTTTATTTAAACCGTTTACCGCTTTCAAAATGTACACCGACCATTAGGTACAGCCCGTATAAACTTTTATTTTACCTTGGAAATTCCCAAACACAGCGAGATGTTACTCGTATGCCAGCCGCACGACTAATGAGACCGCAACTAATCAATACCCCCTTCGATTTTGTTAATAATTAATCCAAGTGTCCAAACATACGATAATAATATGCACGTAGGCGATAACCACGATGGATGCGATCCGTGAATTGTTTACACTAATGATAACAACAGCATGTTTTGTTCGATATACAGGAGTTTTAAAAATACCATTATACGACAAATGCTATTTAAAAGAGAATGTTATTTGCCTTGATACCTTGATAAGGCAATGGCCAAGGATTGTACAATTCAATTGATATGAAACAGGAAAAGTAGAGAGTACTTTACAATATGTAGGTACCTTCCTTAGTATAACTGAGCCACTAGAGAACTCATTTCTATATGTTTCTATGAACTTCATGAGTAGATAACGCTTTTTTTACATGCTTATCAATCTTATTTATTACGTTACATACGTAGTAACCGACACACCTACTTATTCTATTATAAGTATGTATCGGTCAGTAAAGAAGTCAACCTGTATAATTAAATGGTAAAACCGTATGTGTGCGACCAAATTGCATAACATGAACATTTTTAGCAATCAGAAAGATAGGCCATTGAGGTTATCAAGTTCTACCTCTTTTAACTTGTGCTTGCCATTAAAACAGTAGCCTATTATTTAAGACGACGATACCGATCCCTTTCCAACCAATGACAGAATGCGCACTCTGTCCTTTTCTTGCATCTCAAGATTTGTAGGTGCTAAATTAAAACTTTCGATAAACTACTCCAAGGTTACCTTTATCCATGTCCATCTAGATATGCATGCATTAATAATAATGATTTTTCATTTCTCATACTCGGAAAGTAGTGTTGTTTTGATCTGACTATTGGGTGGAAGATGCTGCTTTCCTTTCACAGGGAAGGAATAACTCATACAAATTTCATCCCCACCCTAGGGCGGGAATGAACTTTAAAAATAGAATTGCTTGAATTGCTGTCAGCTGTGAAGACTTTTTTTCATATTAAAAAAAAAACTTTATGAAATGTCGTGACTTTTTAACCAGCTAGTGTCACTGGCCAGTGTGAATTTAGCGCAAACTTGCGATGCGATGCGAGTGCCGCGACAAAATTAAAAAATAATAATTAAAAAGTCAACACAAATTGGCGGGATAGGCTCGTATTTATAAAGCGATCTCAAGATTGAGAGCAATATTAAGTATGGATTTGACAGATCGTTTTGTACTGAAGTGACATTTCTGAGACAAACTCAAACTCGCTGTCACTCTTGAGAGCTGATTATAAATACGGGCCTTTTTATTTTCCTCATATTCTAAATGAAAAGTAGAGTCATTGCCACGGGTAGAAGAATCAATTCCTCTCGGACTATAGCCGCCCTCGCTGCGCTCGGGCGTCTAACTACCTCGGGAATTGATTCTCTTCCACCCTAGTCTATGAATCTACTATAGCCATGATATTTATATACATACATAAAATCACACTTTAATCCCTAATGGGGTAGGCAGAGCAAAAACTACCTAAACAAAGGTCGTTCCGCCACGTCTGACAAGTTTTGAGGGTTATTGCAGATGATGATTATATATATATTGCTATAGTGACAGGTTGTCAGCCCATCGCCTAAATTACAATACACTGAAACCCTCAAATCCCTTAGCTAGTGTTTACAGCATGTCCGAGAGGAGATGCAGCTGGCACATTCTATGTTTTTCTATCACTCCCAGTCCAGCATGGAAGATATTTACACAGAAATATAAGAACCAACAAACAAAACAGCTTTAATTTAATTTAAGTTCTTATCTATTTCTAATAATTTATAAAATTCTACGACCAAGGGCCAATAGGTAAAGAATTAAAGTAATATAAATAGTTGTGGTGAAGAGGACATTCTCTATACTTCTCACTTTAAGTTTGCCGACCAATGAGTGTCGAGAACAGTCGACAAGTCAAGAGTGAGAATGCATGGCTACGTATGGTATTATTTTCTGGAGCCATCTCGTCGTATTTTCGCATTTCTCTTTGAACTGATTTACATCCGTCATCAAATAGTAGATTTTATTACGTGGGAGTAAAATAATATTTTTAAGGCGAGGGCGTTTTTTTGAATCCAAAGCGAAGTGAGGGATTCTAGAGTAGAATCCCGAGCGTAGCGAGGGATTCTAAAGTAGAATCCTGAACGTAGCGAGGGATTCAAAGTACGTCGCCCGAGCCAAAAATATTTTTGCTCCCGAGTGATACACTCTACTTTTCATCCCCCTCTATGAGAAAAAAAGGCGCCTAACTAACACTTGTAATTTTAAATATAATAGAATAAGAATGTTATAGGTAATTTCACTGCTACAAGACCTCATTTTGAATATTTAATAATTCGTAAAAAGAGTCGAATACACGGGCTCCCTATAAAACCCTGCTGCCCACTCGTGCCGTAGTTCGTGCATTTTCATTTTTTTTTTTATCAGCCGTCGCGCAGTCTAACCAGCCAGTAGTGTACCATTATTTGAATTCGACATCTAACTATTTTGTTTTCACTCCGCGTCAGTCATGCCAAATCAAGAAAAAAGAAAAAGAGGTTCCAAATTCAAAAAGTGCGATTAAAAGTTCTTTTAATCGCACTTATTTTCATAAAGAGGATTAAAATCTCATTTTTACCCGGCTGGGACAGTCTCTAGCAAAGAGTAGAGTAATAGTACCTATGTCGCTTAGAAGCATCAACTTTAGGCGCACTTATATGCGACTAAAGTCGTCGTTTTCGAATAGATGGGATGAAAAATAATAAATCAACAGAGATGACAATTTCATTTCTGTAAATAATTCTAAATTACTACGCAATCTATATGTCAGCGTAAAATTGTAACAGCTGTTAGTTTACAAACTTACTCGTCAGTTTATAAACTTTCGATAGGTTAGGTTAGGTTATAAATTTCCTAAGATAGATTATGATCTAACGGTCTATGCAATGTTACGGTAACATATATACAACAAAATACTAACTACCTATCTATACAATATACATGCAACAAAAAAATAAACACATTTCGTCAACTCACCTGTTAGAATTATTGGTAGGTTCTTGTGTAGGTCTTGTAGCGAATATATAAAACAACCAATAGTAGGTTATACAACTTATAATGAATTTCAAGTCTTAAACATACACTTAAAGTAAATATTAAATTTTTATGGTGTTGATTCTGGCAGACTTACAAGTAAATTAACTGATTTTAGTTCTGTCACTTCCATTTCATAAAGACAGGCAATTTCAAACTTAAAATCTATATTTTACTATATTTAATACCGGGTGTAAAGGACAGCTTCCCGTAAATTATAGGGGTTGTTCAGTCAATGAAACTGAACAACTTTCTATAATAATACTTGCGATTGTCGGCGCTTGGTGAAATTGTATGTTGATAATATAAACTCACTTGTACGTGTTTCGCAGTTCTAACTCCGAGACACGTGCAAGTGACTTTAAAAGGCATTTTTTTTAATTTCCTGAAAGTATTTCCTGGTGAAAGTTGTTCATGTTGATAATATAAAATCACTTGAACTTGTTTCACAGTTTTAACAAAATTTAAATTGTCTGATTGAGGTGGTCATTTTGTATCGGAAAGTCATTTCTTTTTCCTCATAGGTGTAGTATAAAGCATTAGGTACGTATCACTCGGATTCGCAACTCGTGTGTATTGGGCCCTCAGCTGTCGGGAATCGGTCACGTTTTCCCCTCGATGCACAATGTACTATTATTTGTCATTTTCTATTAAAATAATAAGATTGAATATCTTTCATCTTTAGGTGGCATCTAGAATTGACCCCAATGTCTCAGTTTTAAATGTACGTTTGTCAGAATCAAGTCCATGAAATAGATCGTAGTGTTATATTGGTTGTTCAGCGTTGCTGCGTGCTCTTGGCGATCTGTTCCTTGAGCATGAGTATGGAGGCGCGCTGCTCGGGCGGCAGGAGCGCGATCTGCTCGTCCGACAGCTGCAGCACTTGCATTATCAACGCCGCCTGCAAACAAAACAGTTGTTATGTATGACGAACAAGTGTTATTCATACCTACTTATAAAATACATGCTTCCATGCTGGACTCTTAGCGATAGAAAAACATAGCAGATAGCTGCATCTCTTCCCATCTCTCCATGCTGTAAAAACCAGCTAAGGGATTAGATGGGCTGACCACTAGTCACTACAGCAATATACAGATCTAGCTTAAACAACCCTCAAAACTTGTCAGAGGTGGTTTAACGACCTTTTTTCCGCTCGTTGATCTCTGCCCCATTAAAGATACCAGCGTGATAGTATGAATACAATACTTGGCTACTCACTTGTGGATTTGACGGAGCTATAGACCTCAGCGTTTCGACCCTATACTACTCAAGGGTCTTCATCAGGGGAGAAGAAAGTCACACTACAGGGTATACTTAGTATAGGGTCGAAATGTTGAGGTACCTTCGTCACATCCACAAGTGAGTAGCGTAGTATATTATAAAAATAAAACAGTTGTTACAGTATCCGCCGCGACTCTCTGCAAGTAGGGTCATAAATCGCCACATTCTTTTCGCTGCGAGAACAATGCAAAACAATGGCGGAGATGTGGGCAAACTTCCTGAAGATGAAGTGCGGAGAGCGACGGGGGGTAATAAAGAATCGAACGCGTGAAGCCGCACTATTGGTAGATCAGAATCAAAAAGATTGCCTCCATCTGTACTATAGTTACGTTGAAAACCTAAAATCCATAATATACGGGCACGGCAACGCTTGTAAGCTTTAGATGCTCTTTTAATACTATATCCTGGTCACGGCACCAATTTGTACTAAGTAAAAAAAGAAATGTTTAAAAACATAACCCTTCCTTTACAGTCGGGTAAAAATTATCTAAATATTACCTTCTCCTGGTCAGAAGCACCGGAAGGAATGCCCTGGATGTTCCTAGCCTGCGCAGCGCTTGGCATGCCTGGCGGCATTTGTTCTACAATAAAAAAAAACAACAGCATTCAATAGACATTGGCTAAAGATTGCATTCTAAAGAAATTGGTTGACTAAAGATTAATACCATGAAGTCTGGTCACCACATCAACCGCAAGAGTCCACTGCTGGATATGGCGGACCTCCACCATTGGGGATAAATTCCATGTTCTTAAACTTGGCAGTGCAAAGCAATACAAAATGTTACAATCATAGAAAGCACTGTTGCCCGCTTCATTAATATATCCCTAACGGCTCATACGACACCCGCAGGAAGATGATGTTATTCTGAATAGGCCATTACGGAATATAAATCTAGATGAAGATAACATTTTAATGTGTGATACTTACGATCCTTCCATGCTAGACTGGAAGCGATAGAGAAACATAGAATGTTCCAGCTGCCCATCCTCCCGGACATGCTGCAGAAGGGATTCGAGGGTTGCATTGATTTGTAATTTAGACGATGGGTTGACAATTTGACAACCTGTCACTATAGCGATACACATTACAATATAAAATTGCCCTCAATTTTTGTTTTACGCTCTGCCTACCCCGTAAGGAATAAAGGCATGACTTTGTGTATGTATATATATATACTCACGCGGCATTTTGCTCTGATTGCGCGGATCGTTGGGCCGCACTCGCGGGTCCGAGTTGAACCCCTGCATGCCCGCCAGCCGGGGGTCGCGGGGGAAACCAGAACTGGAACATAACGAATAAGATTAGCATGGTTATGATTAGAAAATGACCGGTATTGGTATACAACTCAAGCGTGCTTCGGAAGGCACGCTAAGCCGTTGGTCACGGATATTAGTCGTTATAAGCTAGGTCGGAACGGAAGCCATTGCTAACCAGTGGCGGCTTGAAAACCCTGACAACTGGGTTGGTCACTAACCTGGCAATGGCAAAGGTCTAATCTACGATTGAGTCTGGGTTCCCTTCTGGGTTGAGGAGATCTGATGGCAGTCGCTTTATGTAAAAACCAGTATCTTTGTTCAATCCCCTAGATTAGGTAGCCGACTCCGTGAAATATGGGAAAAGCCTAGGAAGATGATGATGATGGTTATGATTTGGTGAAAATTTGTAAAACTCACGAGATAAGCCACTGCAAACTTTTTAATCTAGTGATTAAAAAATGACCAAAATAATCTACACCAGTTTTTTAGTGAAATGGCACTGTTACTTCAAGGAATCCATTCCCCATATCAAATACAAAATGATTTTTACATTGATCAGTTTAGCTTGTAAGGTTAGGTCGGTAGAACTATATCATCTGAACAAGGGACAAACCTATGAATAGAAACGCAATGTGAACATTTAGCTAGTGGGAGTAAAACAGCTTCAGTGACACAAATAAATATGCACATAATAAAAAGTTATACAATCACGTGCGGGAGAGTTGCAGGTGTTACAAATCATAATAACAACATAGTGGACGCAAGTTATTAGCTAAATATTTTAGTTTTTAATCAAACAAAAGTTCCTAATAATGGAATGAGCAGGGTTTTGGGGTAAAAATAAAAATTGTTGAGGAAATGGAAAATAACTCAATTGAATTAGAATTTCACTTACATTCCTGGCACAGGTCCTGGTGTTTCCAGTAAAGGAGCCGGACTTGACAATAAATTGAATACGATAAGTACATAATATTCTATTCAAATAATATTATAGTGTTCAATTTAATATTATATTTTGATTAACTTAAAAGACTCATAACTCTTGCTGCTCTGTGGCTTTCTTTGGATAGATATTACCTATTGTATCTCCCGAACTATTGAACTACTCAACGACTATCCAGCACTATATCAGCAGAAAAGTCTATTGCTAGCTATGATTGCTAGTATAGTGGTTGCCTATATTCACTACGCTAACCGATTCAGTGGATTTGTGAGACACATGCCATGCGGGGAAAGAATGACCTGTATTTTTATCCAGCACATTAATACCGAGAGGTTGTGAAAACTCCTCCCACGGGAAGTAATATTATTTCTCAAAAATAAATAGTTAAAGAAAAGAATAATAGATAACAATTCGCAACATGCTTCATCAGAGAAACACAAATTGACAATTTGTTGGTTTGCAATTTCCTAGTTTGGATAGGACAATGCAGGCTGAATTAATTGATTATCTGGTCAAGTCAATAAATGAACCGAGTCAGAAGCCTTATTGGGCGGTTCAAAAAAGGCACATTTTTCGACACAACATCCATATATAATATTTATTTGATTACCTCTCCGGCGGCGGTACCGGGTGCGGCAAGGGCGGCAGGGAACGCATGTCGAAGTCTCTGGAGGTCGTGGGTTCGATTCCCATGGCGGAAACCACCGGGGGAGACACAAAGTTTATATTGGTGTCAATTTGTTAGCTAATTATAAAATAGTGCTGTCACTTTTCAAAAATAGAAATATGACACAAATAACGCTGTCAAAGTACTGAGCGCCCTGATTATTCACGACACGAATGTCTCTTGGTTTTTTTTGGTTATATTGTTCCTAGTTTGTTTAGGGCAATGCAGGCTCTATCACTAGATAATCTACAAAGAATCACAATTCCGTTCGTTCGGGATAACAGAGACCAGAGTCGACGATGGAGCGAGTTCACCCAGAAGACGCCTCACTCGAAAACACAGCCGCAGATACGACGATAATTTCGCTGAGCTAGCAAATATTTAGAATGCTCAATTTCAGATTAAGCCTGTCCCTCACCAGGCCACGCGGCTTGCGGTGGCATCCAGTTGTGTCCCTTCAAGATATATGATCGCGGGGCAGGTCTATGTGATACAGGGTGCTATGCTCACCTGTCCGGCGGCGGTACAGGGTGCGGCATGGGCGGTAGGGAGCGCATGTCCTGGTCCAGCAGCGGCGGCGGGCCCGGCACCGGCGCGGGCGCGGGGGGAGGGCCTCGGGATCCGCGCAAGTCTATGTCGCCCACCGGACGCGCTGTAATGATACAGCATCCATTTATTTGCGAGGTATACTTTGCAAAATTTAGGATGGTATCTGCGACTGCGACAAATGACATCAGAAAGAAAACAAAAGAAAATGTATACATATCTATACAAATTGCAACTGTCACAGCTACCATCTTACAGTTTTTTTAGGTAAAGTTTATTTAGTAAAATTTTACTCACTGTGAAAGTCAGTTAACTATTGGACCAACTAAAAAACGTTTCACCAAAGCAACCAATGTTTTTTTTCCGTAATAAATTAATTGTATCTCAAAAAAAACTTCTGCTGTTCAGACCTTAAGTGAAATGATATTCCTGTGTACAAAATCACATATATCACAGAAATATATCAATCAATTTTGAACTCTTATTTAAAAAATAATAGTTCAACTTACGGACATACTGGTTTGGTGGTGGCACAGGATTAGCCAATAATGGCACTTGTTGACCTGAAACAAAACAAAAATAAATAACTGACATCCTAGGATTTCAAAAAAAAAGTACATATACAGGGTGTTAATTTAATTGCGTGCCATAGCCTTGAGGGTGTTTCAGTAACGTAAATATTTAAAAAATCCATATCAAAAAATAAAAAAACAAGTCGGTAGGTATTTATAATGATTCCCAGAGCAGCGTCTTGCTCTCGCGCGGGCTAAGTTATAGCGCGAGAGCCAGACGTAGCTCTTAGAATCATAATAAATACAAAGTTTTGGTTTTTGATTTTTTGAGTTGGTTTTATTTTTATTTTTTATGGGCTCGTTAAAGTTACTGAAACACCCCCTACGCTATGGCACGCAATTAAATTAACACACTGTATATGGTACATAAAGAAAAATATAAATTAAATAATATCACATCTATGATCCTACAACAATTACCTTGTTGATTATTAGGCATGTATGGGTTTGGTGGTAGAGGCGGTTTGTCTCCTGGCTGCAAAACTGGAGGCACAGGATTGCTGGGATGCAACATTGACTAGAATAAAAATCATAGATTAGACTAGACTAGACAGACATAGAACAAAATCAACATTATTATCCGCTCATATACATCCCCACTGATGGGCCGTCTACCCTGCATTCTTCTTCGTCGTATCCTCAAGGCTGAGGGTCGTGACCACCAAAAGTAGCTCCAGACGTGAGGTGTCTCCAGGTCAGTCTGTCTTGGGCCTTGTGTATCGCTTCTTGAGTACTGCATCTGATGGCCTCCAAAATGGCATTTGTCCAGCGGGAAGGCGCTCAGCATCTGCTTCTTCTCCCTTCCACTTGGCTGACCAGTATAAGCTTTTCAATTATCGGGCTCCCGTCTTGCCAAATGTCTAAGAAAAGTTAGCGATCGACGAAGACAGATGGTTGAGAGGCGTACGTCGATTTTTAGTTCTTCAGCGTTAGTGCGGCGCGCCGTCCATGGTATGCCTAACATTTTGCGCCATCACCACATTTCGAACGCATCTATCTTTGCTCTCAGTTTGGCTCAGTGCGCCATAAGTCTAACTTTCGTATTGCGACAGATATTTCGATTTCTCCAAATCTTCTCCAGTCGTTTTACTGCAGCCTTGGCCATCTGAGCTCGTCGAGCGACTTCATTTTCACAGTTCCCGTCACAAATTGTTTTTTTTAGATCGCGCAGTTCAAACGTCCTGTTCATGTTGTCGGCTCTGTCCATAAACATCAATAAACCCTGCATTACAAGAAACTAAAAACTTATTGGCACATTTGAACCATGACTTCCTGCAGAGGAGACAGCAGCCCTATCCACTACACTACAGTGTAGGCTAGCTGTTTTTTTTTAAAGAACAAATTAGGGAAGAAAATTACAAGGCCTTCAATAGTTATTTGTGTTACATGGGGCCAAAACAAAATTTTGTCCCTCAAAGGTGTGATTTTGAATTTAAAGCGAAGCGAGGATTCTATAGTAGAATCCCGAGCGCAACGAGGCTAAACGAGGAATTCAATATACACCGCTCTAGAACAAAATTTTTTGGCCCCAAGTGACACTCACTATTTTTCATCACACCTGCGAGAAAAAGTACGAGTACCTACATACCTTTAGACTTTAGAAATTCTTGAAATCATTATCTTCTGACTCTAACACTTATCGAAAGCCAAGAGAAATAGAAAATATAAATGAAAAGAAAAAAGAAAAATGCACATGAGTTTTTTTTTTTAGAGTGCATTTGCCGCCTAAACCTAAACGGCCAAACAAAAAAATTATATATCACCATAGAGAATTTAGTAAAACTTGTTTTTACAATCAACCTTGAAGCAAGCAACTCTAACCTAACTAATCTGTGGAAAGTGGACCAATCAGAGAGGAGAAACAGAAATGCCCATGGGAACAAACATTTATTTTGCGGCTGCTATCTCCTAACGCCAATTAACCTTTTTCGAACAGGTGTGATGGAAAATTACTTATTTCTTTCAGTTTCATCTATTCTTCAATTTCAACACTCAATTTTAACTGAAATCCTAAGCTGCAAAATGTATATAAGCAATACATTATGGTGTTTATCCACTTACCACAGCGGTGGCAGGATCCACAATCCTCATGATGACCTGTACTTGCAGCAGAGCGTAGGCCAGTTGAGGGTTTTGTAGCAGCATGTTCCTGGCTTCTGTAGGGTTGTTCTGAAAACACCATATTTAATTTTATGCAGGTACTTTTCTTAGATACTGAAATAAAAAACTTCATTGTACAGAGTTCATTTCTATTTCATTATTGAAACACATTCTGATGTTTTCACATTCTTGTAGTATGTTTTAAATATCTTGCCTCATATAACATAATCAGTATTTTAAGTAAAGCAATTATAATATTATAGTCTTTAGACTGCCTGAAACAGCTATTGTTTTGGTAAGAACAAAATGAAACTAATTAACTAAATCTTAGGGAAAATTATTGTCGTCCTTTACTGTACTCTCATTAAGTTATTGTATCATTTGCAATAAATTGCCTGCCTTGTCTATCTTTACCTGAACGCAGAGTTTCATCTGTTTCATGAGCTCAAACATCTGCTCTGGAGGGAGAGTAGCCACAGCCTTGCTGATTGCTTCCGGTGCCTTCTCAGGTTCCACTGGGTCTCCATAAGGGTTCTCAATCTGGAAATACATAATGGTAGGTATGTTGTCAGGGTTGTTTTAAGAGAATATGTTATCTTACAGTTCAAAATTGCAATTGTTTAGATTGCAATAACTGGACAGATTGTGATGAAACTTGACACACATTAGGTTAGGGCTTGGGATAGGATGTAGACTTTCTACTACGTACTTCATTCCCAAGGGAAAACTTAAAGATGTATGAGAGTGCCAGTACCATAACAGGCATCTTCTGCGAGAGCCTGCTCCATTGTTGACAATGTCACGGTCACCCCTGACCTTGTGATGAGTCAAGAGCAAACCCATTACTAATAATAAAAAACGCGAATAGCTAGTATCTTAAAAATTACTACAAGTCTCACCTGGGGGCCCTGCATAAGTGCCTGCATCTCCATCCTCGACTTCTCAGTACAAGCATTGTCAACCCTGAGCGAGCGGCCGCCGATCTCGTACCCGTTGAGGTTTCGCATAGCGCTAAGAGCGGTCTCTTGGTCCTTATACTCGCAGAACCCATAACCCTTGGGCTTCCCGGTCTCGCGGTCAAACACTAGCTTGAACGACAGCACCGGCCCGACCTCACTGAATATATCCTTCAGCTTCTCCTCTGTAGCCTCGTAAGGTATATTACCCACTAGAAACAAGAGTTTTTTTAATAAATTTGCCGATTCTACATAACCTTAGTGGATGAAGTTAAAACTGGCAACTTACCAAAGACGGATCTCATGGATTTATCCATGATGCTTTGCTCTTCTTTTTCTTTACTTTTATCCATTTTGGAGTTTTAGATTTACACTAATTCTTCGCAAACACTATCTAAAATCAGTTAAGCCGCCTGCCTACCAAACCAAACCAAAACCAAACCAAATCAACACATCAATATTTTTTTTTATTCTCCCGTTTGGGAAGGCGAAGAGCGTGAGCCCATGCAGCCTAGTCTTCAGAGTGTATTTTCTTTTGTCTTCTTATACCTAATCTAAACTACGCTAACCTAAAAGTCATTGGAATGCGCCGGTGATTCACATTAGAATGCTCAACAGACTTTTGCGCGGAGATAACAATCCGAATCGTACGGTAGCGCCTTCCTTTGCTTCTTACTCCCGCCATTATTGTTTCTCGTCAGTAGATCATTATATTAAATCCACCACATTAATACAACAAACACTGCAAGTAACTAATTTTTAGGAGCGAGGAACAAAGTCCGTCAGATTTTTCATGTTCCCCGCGCAAAACCCCAACCTAACCTAACCTAGTCTAGAACTCATTGGAATGCGAGAGCGGAGCTCACATTCCGATGGTCGATGATGATTTACGCGGGAGTGTCGAGTCGAACCATATAGGATTTCTGTACTTCATTTCTTACTTTCACCACATTGTCTTTCACTACCGGCACATTATTATGCTAATCCCACTACACTATCACAATAATAGCCGCGAAAAACTAAATTAGAAAGCCAGAAACTCGTCCTACGTGTGAATCGTTACAATTCCCGCGCAAAACTCAACTCAAACAAACGAAACGAAACAAAATGGTTGGTTGATTGACTGATTGACAGCTGAAACGGACTAAAAAAAAATGAAGTTAGTCGGTCTGATCGGGTCCATCGGGTCATCAGATCGGGCGGATTTTTGTTTTGGTAGCAGACAGACTCGCTGGTTGGTAGTTTGTTTTATCAGATTTCTGTACTTCATTTCTTACTTTCACCACATTGTCTTTCACTACCGGCACATTATTATGCTAATCCCACTACACTATCACAATAATAGCCGCGAAAAACTAAATTAGAAAGCCAGAAACTCGTCCTACGTGTGAATCGTTACAATTCCCGCGCAAAACTCAGAGGAGCCAAACTAAAAGCTAAATACAGATGGCGCTCTGGGCGACTGTACCTTATTTCGTGTCAATGTCACATGTGTATTGCGATTTTATCAGTTTTTTTAACATAAACGATATTTTTTTCAATATAATCACTTTCTTTGTAATGCGCTGAACACATTCAACTTGCATCACTTGCATTGAAGTTTTTAATACGTAATTTTTTTTCCCACTGTCTCTCACTGTTTTCTTTATTTGTAATCTTTGGAAAACAAATGAATTCCCCTATTTTTGCAATTAAATGCACTGCATTGTGGCATTTACTGATAATATTCTAAAAATATTCAATTTGTTTACAAAAGTTGGTACAATTTGACAGTTCTCAAGGTACAGTCGCCCATGCGACACCTAGCGGGAGAAAAAGGCAGTTTTCCTCCCAAATCTAAAAAAAAATGAAGTTAGTCGGTCTGATCGGGTCCATCGGGTCATCAGATCGGGCGGATTTTTGTTTTGGTAGCAGACAGACTCGCTGGTTGGTAGTTTGTTTTATCATTGGCAACACAGTCAATAATTTTGCACTGCAAATCAAAGATAATATAAATACACTACGTTTTAAGATGTGGAACTCCCATACAAATAGTAACACCAAACTCCCGAACCCGATTTGTATGAAACTCAGATCCACATTAACAAACGAAACCACAGATTATCAAGCCGGAAATCAACTGACTGGACTAGCTGGACCGACCGAGACTGACAAGACCAACTGGAGTGACTGGACTGACTTAGAATGATAGGACCCGCTGGACTGACTAGAACTAGACCAACTGTTCCACCTGGACTGACTGACCGACGGACCGACGCCCAGTGGCAAAGCGCTGCAGACTAAACTCAGCGCCTGACCTTGAGTATTGGTTTCCAATACTGGGGGTGAGGATGTTGCAGATTCTTTTCTGCATCTCTTTGCTGCTGCTGGCTGCTAAGACATAACAATGACTTTGACGTGACTTATGGAACAATAGACTGTTGACCGGGACAAAGGACATGATTTTTGATTTAAAATAATAAATTGGATAATATTTTAATTTTATTGGCTTCGTCCTGTTCTTTTCGCCCGTTTCAATAATGTTAATGTATAGGTTTATAAAATAAAGAATAGTAAAAATGTTTGAAGTTTTTTTACATGAGAAATTTAAGTAAATTTAAATCTTGAACAGAAAGCTAGTTTCGATAAAAAAGAAAAAGTGCACGTCACTATGCATGAAACATCGATAAAGGTCGATAAATTTGTTACAACACTACTTGTCACAGTCAGTTGATTTCCGGCTTGATAATCTGTGGTTTCGTTTGTTAATGTGGATCTGAGTTTCATACAAATCGGGTTCGGGAGTTTGGTGTTACTATTTGTATGGGAGTTCCACATCTTAAAACGTAGTGTATTTATATTATCTTTGATTTGCAGTGCAAAATTATTGACTGTGTTGCCAATGATAAAACAAACTACCAACCAGCGAGTCTGTCTGCTACCAAAACAAAAATCCGCCCGATCTGATGACCCGATGGACCCGATCAGACCGACTAACTTCATTTTTTTTTAGATTTGGGAGGAAAACTGCCTTTTTCTCCCGCTAGGTGTCGCATGGGCGACTGTACCTTGAGAACTGTCAAATTGTACCAACTTTTGTAAACAAATTGAATATTTTTAGAATATTATCAGTAAATGCCACAATGCAGTGCATTTAATTGCAAAAAATAGGGGAATTCATTTGTTTTCCAAAGATTACAAATAAAGAAAACAGTGAGAGACAGTGGGAAAAAAAATTACGTATTAAAAACTTCAATGCAAGTGATGCAAGTTGAATGTGTTCAGCGCATTACAAAGAAAGTGATTATATTGAAAAAAATATCGTTTATGTTAAAAAAACTGATAAAATCGCAATACACATGTGACATTGACACGAAATAAGGTACAGTCGCCCAGAGCGCCATCTGTATTTAGCTTTTAGTTTGGCTCCTCTGAGTTTTGCGCGGGAATTGTAACGATTCACACGTAGGACGAGTTTCTGGCTTTCTAATTTAGTTTTTCGCGGCTATTATTGTGATAGTGTAGTGGGATTAGCATAATAATGTGCCGGTAGTGAAAGACAATGTGGTGAAAGTAAGAAATGAAGTACAGAAATCTGATAAAACAAACTACCAACCAGCGAGTCTGTCTGCTACCAAAACAAAAATCCGCCCGATCTGATGACCCGATGGACCCGATCAGACCGACTAACTTCATTTTTTTTTAGTCCGTTTCAGCTGTCAATCAGTCAATCAACCAACCATTTTGTTTCGTTTCGTTTGTTTGAGTTGAGTTTTGCGCGGGAATTGTAACGATTCACACGTAGGACGAGTTTCTGGCTTTCTAATTTAGTTTTTCGCGGCTATTATTGTGATAGTGTAGTGGGATTAGCATAATAATGTGCCGGTAGTGAAAGACAATGTGGTGAAAGTAAGAAATGAAGTACAGAAATCCTATATGGTTCGACTCGACACTCCCGCGTAAATCATCATCGACCATCGGAATGTGAGCTCCGCTCTCGCATTCCAATGAGTTCTAGACTAGGTTAGGTTAGGTTGGGGTTTTGCGCGGGGGAACATGAAAAATCTGACGGACTTTGTTCCTCGCTCCTAAAAATTAGTTACTTGCAGTGTTTGTTGTATTAATGTGGTGGATTTAATATAATGATCTACTGACGAGAAACAATAATGGCGGGAGTAAGAAGCAAAGGAAGGCGCTACCGTACGATTCGGATTGTTATCTCCGCGCAAAAGTCTGTTGAGCATTCTAATGTGAATCACCGGCGCATTCCAATGACTTTTAGGTTAGCGTAGTTTAGATTAGGTATAAGAAGACAAAAGAAAATACACTCTGAAGACTAGGCTGCATGGGCTCACGCTCTTCGCCTTCCCAAACGGGAGAATAAAAAAAAATATTGATGTGTTGATTTGGTTTGGTTTTGGTTTGGTTTGGTAGGCAGGCGGCTTAACTGATTTTAGATAGTGTTTGCGAAGAATTAGTGTAAATCTAAAACTCCAAAATGGATAAAAGTAAAGAAAAAGAAGAGCAAAGCATCATGGATAAATCCATGAGATCCGTCTTTGGTAAGTTGCCAGTTTTAACTTCATCCACTAAGGTTATGTAGAATCGGCAAATTTATTAAAAAAACTCTTGTTTCTAGTGGGTAATATACCTTACGAGGCTACAGAGGAGAAGCTGAAGGATATATTCAGTGAGGTCGGGCCGGTGCTGTCGTTCAAGCTAGTGTTTGACCGCGAGACCGGGAAGCCCAAGGGTTATGGGTTCTGCGAGTATAAGGACCAAGAGACCGCTCTTAGCGCTATGCGAAACCTCAACGGGTACGAGATCGGCGGCCGCTCGCTCAGGGTTGACAATGCTTGTACTGAGAAGTCGAGGATGGAGATGCAGGCACTTATGCAGGGCCCCCAGGTGAGACTTGTAGTAATTTTTAAGATACTAGCTATTCGCGTTTTTTATTATTAGTAATGGGTTTGCTCTTGACTCATCACAAGGTCAGGGGTGACCGTGACATTGTCAACAATGGAGCAGGCTCTCGCAGAAGATGCCTGTTATGGTACTGGCACTCTCATACATCTTTAAGTTTTCCCTTGGGAATGAAGTACGTAGTAGAAAGTCTACATCCTATCCCAAGCCCTAACCTAATGTGTGTCAAGTTTCATCACAATCTGTCCAGTTATTGCAATCTAAACAATTGCAATTTTGAACTGTAAGATAACATATTCTCTTAAAACAACCCTGACAACATACCTACCATTATGTATTTCCAGATTGAGAACCCTTATGGAGACCCAGTGGAACCTGAGAAGGCACCGGAAGCAATCAGCAAGGCTGTGGCTACTCTCCCTCCAGAGCAGATGTTTGAGCTCATGAAACAGATGAAACTCTGCGTTCAGGTAAAGATAGACAAGGCAGGCAATTTATTGCAAATGATACAATAACTTAATGAGAGTACAGTAAAGGACGACAATAATTTTCCCTAAGATTTAGTTAATTAGTTTCATTTTGTTCTTACCAAAACAATAGCTGTTTCAGGCAGTCTAAAGACTATAATATTATAATTGCTTTATACTTAAAATACTGATTATGTTATATGAGGCAAGATATTTAAAACATACTACAAGAATGTGAAAACATCAGAATGTGTTTCAATAATGAAATAGAAATGAACTCTGTACAATGAAGTTTTTTATTTCAGTATCTAAGAAAAGTACCTGCATAAAATTAAATATGGTGTTTTCAGAACAACCCTACAGAAGCCAGGAACATGCTGCTACAAAACCCTCAACTGGCCTACGCTCTGCTGCAAGTACAGGTCATCATGAGGATTGTGGATCCTGCCACCGCTGTGGTAAGTGGATAAACACCATAATGTATTGCTTATATACATTTTGCAGCTTAGGATTTCAGTTAAAATTGAGTGTTGAAATTGAAGAATAGATGAAACTGAAAGAAATAAGTAATTTTCCATCACACCTGTTCGAAAAAGGTTAATTGGCGTTAGGAGATAGCAGCCGCAAAATAAATGTTTGTTCCCATGGGCATTTCTGTTTCTCCTCTCTGATTGGTCCACTTTCCACAGATTAGTTAGGTTAGAGTTGCTTGCTTCAAGGTTGATTGTAAAAACAAGTTTTACTAAATTCTCTATGGTGATATATAATTTTTTTGTTTGGCCGTTTAGGTTTAGGCGGCAAATGCACTCTAAAAAAAAAAACTCATGTGCATTTTTCTTTTTTCTTTTCATTTATATTTTCTATTTCTCTTGGCTTTCGATAAGTGTTAGAGTCAGAAGATAATGATTTCAAGAATTTCTAAAGTCTAAAGGTATGTAGGTACTCGTACTTTTTCTCGCAGGTGTGATGAAAAATAGTGAGTGTCACTTGGGGCCAAAAAATTTTGTTCTAGAGCGGTGTATATTGAATTCCTCGTTTAGCCTCGTTGCGCTCGGGATTCTACTATAGAATCCTCGCTTCGCTTTAAATTCAAAATCACACCTTTGAGGGACAAAATTTTGTTTTGGCCCCATGTAACACAAATAACTATTGAAGGCCTTGTAATTTTCTTCCCTAATTTGTTCTTTAAAAAAAAACAGCTAGCCTACACTGTAGTGTAGTGGATAGGGCTGCTGTCTCCTCTGCAGGAAGTCATGGTTCAAATGTGCCAATAAGTTTTTAGTTTCTTGTAATGCAGGGTTTATTGATGTTTATGGACAGAGCCGACAACATGAACAGGACGTTTGAACTGCGCGATCTAAAAAAAACAATTTGTGACGGGAACTGTGAAAATGAAGTCGCTCGACGAGCTCAGATGGCCAAGGCTGCAGTAAAACGACTGGAGAAGATTTGGAGAAATCGAAATATCTGTCGCAATACGAAAGTTAGACTTATGGCGCACTGAGCCAAACTGAGAGCAAAGATAGATGCGTTCGAAATGTGGTGATGGCGCAAAATGTTAGGCATACCATGGACGGCGCGCCGCACTAACGCTGAAGAACTAAAAATCGACGTACGCCTCTCAACCATCTGTCTTCGTCGATCGCTAACTTTTCTTAGACATTTGGCAAGACGGGAGCCCGAATAATTGAAAAGCTTATACTGGTCAGCCAAGTGGAAGGGAGAAGAAGCAGATGCTGAGCGCCTTCCCGCTGGACAAATGCCATTTTGGAGGCCATCAGATGCAGTACTCAAGAAGCGATACACAAGGCCCAAGACAGACTGACC
>JARACY010002560.1:0-41506 GCA_029255725.1 Scrobipalpa atriplicella
CCATGAGTATACGTCATAAACCATGTCATCAGAAGAAGAAGCTTATGAAATAGTTTTAAAAGTGACATCAGGTTTCATCGGGTCATAATTTTTTTTTTTTAAAGCACTTTTGTTAGCGACTGTACTTGTCTCTAATTACGCGTTTATGAATTTAAATGGCGCGGATTAGAATTAGGCTTTCTCCAAGCTGTTTTGGTTTAGTCTTCTATTCAGATGGTAAATTATTTTATCCATTCAGTGGTAAATTAGAAGACTGTTGAGAAGATTAGTCGAGAAAGATTATTTTCATGTAATTTGCGAACATGTTTTCACACTTGTATTACCTTTTGGGTAAGAAAGAGATTAACATCTAAAAAATTACTTTTAGCTCCAAAAATAATAAAAATCATAAAGATTTATTTATAAATCTGACAGCTTATATAAGGAAAAACGTCGTTGCTGTCAGATATCACATTATTTATAGTGCAACCAAGATCATAATGAAATTGACAAAAAAGAACTAACGAGATCGCAGCCAATATTTCTGTCAATTCATAATAAAATCTTCGTGGTCTATTGCTGCCAATGCCATAATTTTGACAGCTCCCAAAACCAATATGCCACAGAGAAGAGTAATAATACCCAAAATGCATTGCCCCCGCCCTTAACCCTCCGCCATTACCCCCGATCAAGTTCATTATGATCTTGGAGGCACTATATTATAATGTGATATCTGACAGCAACGACGTTTTTCCTTATATAAGCTGTCAGATTTATAAATAAATCTTTATGATTTTTATTATTTTTGGAGCTAAAAGTAATTTTTTAGATGTTAATCTCTTTCTTACCCAAAAGGTAATACAAGTGTGAAAACATGTTCGCAAATTACATGAAAATAATCTTTCTCGACTAATCTTCTCAACAGTCTTCTAATTTACCACTGAATGGATAAAATAATTTACCATCTGAATAGAAGACTAAACCAAAACAGCTTGGAGAAAGCCTAATTCTAATCCGCGCCATTTAAATTCATAAACGCGTAATTAGAGACAAGTACAGTCGCTAACAAAAGTGCTTTAAAAAAAAAAAATTATGACCCGATGAAACCTGATGTCACTTTTAAAACTATTTCATAAGCTTCTTCTTCTGATGACATGGTTTATGACGTATACTCATGGTTTATACCCTATATCAGGTAACTTCGTCCGAGATTGACTTGACAGTTTAACATGCTAACTTAGCCTTCATCGTTGAAGCTCTACCTTCTCCGGTAGTAATAAAGGTTTTATTTTGAAAAGGCAATCCTGAAAAAAAAACTTATAAAATAATTTCCCTTTTTAATTTGGTAATGAAATTATGATATTTAGTTGAATAAAACATACTCCCATGTCTTATTTACAGGGTGTTTTAAATTTTTTATGCGTTAGGAAAGTTGTTTGGTATCAGTAGGAGAATATACGTGGTTAAAAGGAACGCAGTACCTTTTTACACCCTGTATATCTTTGTGTTTAGGTTAGGTTGTGTATGTCGTCTATTCGTAGAACAATAACGACGTCACGAGAGCGGAGACGACGCAGCTTTATTCTTGCCTTGAGTGCCTCGTTAACATGGCGGTTAGGGTGAGACCAAGTATTGCCACAGGAAAAAAAAACACCCGTAAGGTTTATGAATTTATTTTATATTTATTGAAAAGAGAAATTAATGACAGTTTACTGATGTGAAAAAGAAGCCAGTTTAGCATTTTATTAGTTAAGTCAAAATAAATAATCTTTATCCATCCTACATAATTATAAACAAGTGTCAAAATAACGTTAATATTATTTTATGCAATAAAAGAAATGTTAGATTTCTTTGTCCGATAGTTGCCTAAAAAAGAAAATGTTCCCAATTTTCTTAACTTAATTTAATGTACGAACATAAAACACACTTGATCATTTTACGAATAATCGAAAAAGTTACAACATTTTCGAAGTTATTTTCGCGAAAGTTTTATAATCACGTCGCGGCTTCTGGCGCTAATACTACCCAACTTCAAGTCTTAAGTGGTCTCATGACTCGACACAGACTTACATTAGAGTAGATAATGCAACCTTTTCGAATTATGTGGAAGCAAGTGCGTATTTTTTTTCGTATTTTCTACGAAGACCGTTGTTTTCGTTATTGTCTAGCTCACTGCCTGAAAAATTTTGATTACTAAGGCTCGTATTTATAAAGCGATCTCAAGATTGAGAGCGATATTGAGTGCGGATTTGACAGGTCATTTTGTACTGGAATGACATTTCTGATATGAACTCAAACTCGCTGTCACTCTTGAGAGCTGATTATAAATACGGGCCTAATACACATAATTTTCTTTTTTTTAAAGTAGGAAAAAATACATTAAAGAACCCACAATATCACATAAATAATAGACATTTACCGACTGAACGTATTACCGCAGCAAAGACCGAAAAAAAATTAAGCCGACTGTTGCTCGACTCAAAATTTGGATAAATGGAGATTTTTTTACTCGCAACATACAAAATAATAGAAATTACGTTACTCACTTCATCAACACAAGACAGTTTTAATACAATCAGAAACACTTGAGCTTGTTAGTGTCATCACTAAATAATAAAAAAAAACACTTCCCGCTGTCTGTATATTATCTCTGTTTGCACTCAAAGGATTTTAATGCGAATAGATAGAGCGATTCAATAGAAAGGTTTTAAGCTACTTTTTACAGCGGGAAAATACTTAATTCCCATGGGAAAACTCATTAAACGCGGGTGAAACCGCGGGCGGAAAGCTAGTCTACAATAATCCAAGTCTGTGTCTACACGCTTTTGTAAGCGCCTGTACAGTTTTTGCTTGACGAATTAGCTCGTCAGAGTTACGACTTTCGCCGAATTACGAGTTTCTTCATTAGTATTCGAGAGGACACTTAGTACGCTTGTTACATAATGACTGAGGCGATGATGTTGAATATGTAATACTATACCTTATCGAGTGGGTTTCCGAATTAAAGGGACGAACAACTCGATGAACCCTGGTGTCAGAGTTTTTACGCCGTTTATTAGTTAACTCTGTAATGAAGCGCTATATGAAAAACTTACGACACGTAGATCGTATTTATAATCAGCTCTCAAGAGTAACAGCTAGTTTGAGTTTGAATCAGAAATGTCATTTCAGTACAAAACAGCCTGTCAAATCCACACTTAATATTGCTCTCAAACTTGAGATTGCTTTATAAATACGAGCCGTAGCTAAGTACTACGCAAGCTTATCTCGCTACGAGCCCGCTACGCCGTAGAACAATGCTACGCAAGTCAGTGAACCCGCAAGTGCTTGTATGTGGAGGGGAGGGGGAGGGGGAGGCTTAGAAAGAGTGGTTAACGTGAGTGAAAGTAGTTGGGAGTACACAATAGGTACTTCTTCTGAGGATTGTAAAACACGACGTACGCGTGGTTTTTTTTCTAGCCTGGATGCATTTGAAGCCAATTCTTATTGCATCAACACACTTGCGTCACATTTCGCGTCGGAAACTTCGACGACGTATCTTCCGTCTCATTCGTCGTCTTCATAACAAAATGGCTCCTGCTTCGATATTGTCACTATTTGTGATAGATATTATCTCGTTTGTGTGGTGACAAGTTGAATTGTTTGGAAAAAGATGGATTTCTTGAAATTACTGGTAATTAAAGTTGAAGGCTTACTGACGGAAGATACCGTCGACGGAAAGCTCCGCGCTCGTAGCGTGGAATCTTCCGCAGGTGTTTTGTAGGCAATGCAAAAATCATTGACATTGATAGCGTGTTCCATGCTGGACTGGGAGCGAAAGAAAAACATAGAATGTGCCAGCTGCATATCTTCCCGCGCATGCTATAAAACCAGCTAAGTGATTCGAGGGTTTCAGTATATTGTAATTTAGGCGATGGGCTGACAACCTGTCACTACAGCAATATACAGATCTATCTGGAATAACCCTCATACCTTGTCAGACGTGGCGGAACTACCTTGGTTTGGGACGTTGACGCTCTGCCTACCCCATTAGGGATAAAGGCGTGATTTATGTATGTATGTATGTGACAGCGTGTTGGACGGAACTTTTGATCGGAAAGTGGCGCAGGTGTGTTCTTGCCCTTAGTTTACCCAATGCCACTAAAATTCATAAATTATGATTATTAAACGTTTAAAAAATTTAGGATAGGTAATATTGTGTAACAGTTTCAATTTTAATATGTATTTATATTAGCCGAAATATTTATAAAATTCTGTTAGGTACCTACTCCATTTTCATTGGGCTTACAGTTTTTTTTTTTACTGTAGTTATTAAGTACCTACTTATTTTTTTTTTATTAAAACTATGATATCGATATGTTTTGGTAGTGGATAAACGTATTTTACGTTAATTTCACAATGTTTTTAATAGTTCAGATATTTGCTGATCCGAGGCTTAACATTGTTATACTCAATACAAATTCCATATCCTAATACTTAATCTAAATCTATTTAGACTTAATGAAATAACCGAAAAGTGGATTAATTTTACTAGAGGCGATATAATTAAGAAGTTAAATCAGGTTTATATAACAAGTCTCCGACAACTTGCTTCGGAAAGCGCGTTAATGAATTAGTCATAACCTCACATGACTCAGGGGACTATTCTACTAGTTTGCTGAAAGTAAATAGAAGGGTTAAGTAAAGTTATTTTTCGCAAAATAAAAAACTATTAGTTTCTTTTTATTAGTAATGTTTACAGAGTTCACAAAATAAGAAATAATAGAATATTAAAAAGGTTAAAAGGATTTTTTTTCGCAACTCAAGAAAACCATTACGCAAATATACCTATTTAAAATGAGCAATAACGAAGATATAGACAAAATAGGAAATAACATTCAATACTTTATTGCGATCTTGTTGTTTACATGGAGGTCTTATATTTAAGAACAAACAAGAACCCTGTTCGGGCACTGCAAAAGTAAACATTAAAAATATAAACTTGTATCAGTAATAATATCATTCAATAAATTACCTATGTTAAAACCGAAACACACTATTTTATGTAATACCTATAACAATCAATTTTTAACCCGCCGGGTAATAAATGTTACATAGACAAAAAGTTAATGGGAAACATAGTCCTAGTGTCAAAATGTACAAACTGCCTAGTGCCAAAATGTCATATTGCCTAAATGCTTCTATGATAGAATACATTAAAGCTGTAATGTTCAATTGTACAAATTCCCTTAGTGCCAAAATGACATTTTGACCAAATACCGCCAGAATACATTAACGCTTTAATGCACAATAAGAGCCTTTTTACACCACGGACATAGATGGCCCAGGTGTTAAATTGGACCATGACTTCTTTCCGGCTAATACTGTCTGATCTAGACAAGATCTTTATTTCTGATGACAGCTGTCAAATTTGAAATGCCAATATCTTGAAAACTACCTATCAATCCTAGAGTACTGGTGTGTATGGACAAATGATAGGTCTCGACGAGATCTACATTTCAGATGACAGCTGTCAAACTTGAAATGGCAACATCTCGAAAACTATCAATCCTAGAGTACTGGTGTGTAGGGACAAATTATAGGACTCGATGAGATCTAAATTTCGGATAACCGTTTCATTTTTGACAGCTGTCATATGAAATGTAGATCTCGTCAAGACCCATCATTTGTCCCTACACACCAATACTCTAGGATCGATAGTTTTCGAGATATAACCGTTTTAAGTTTGACAGCTGTCATCCGAATTAAAGATCTCATCGAGACCTATCATTTGTCCCTACACACCAGCACTCTAGGATCAATAGTTTCCGAGATTTAACCATTTCAAGTTTGACAGCTGTCATCTGAAATGTAGATCTTGTCGAGACCTATCATTTTGTCCCACACCAGTACTCTAGGATCGTTAGTTTTCGAGATATTGCGATTTCAAGTTTGACAGTAGCAGATAGGATAGGTGTATGTATGCTCAGTCGTTAGTAATCCTACCTTCGAAGCCCAGGGTTGCGGGTTCGAATTCTGGCAGTTGCATTATAGCACAGTCATGTTTTGTCTTTTGTACATTTTGACAATTAAACAATTAGACTTCTACGCATTATATCACAATTATTTTTTGTCATTTGCACGTTCATGTACATTAAGACATTTGTACATTTTGACACTAGGACTATGTTTCCCATAAACTTTTTGTCTTTGTAACATTTATTACCCGGCGGGATTTTTTAACTAAAATAAATAGTTTATCAATATTACAAATAAAATCCTGTTTTAAAAATTGTTACAAAAAACCAGTAAAATATCAAGAATATCACAGTAAAATAAAAGATAATAATAGGTAGATAGGTACTTTTCTTATCCCTCTATGACTAAAACGCATTAGTGCGTTAAAACTTTGTGCTTCCTTTACGTGCAAAACTAGTTTTTGAACACACCGCGAACCAATCAATCCAGAAACTGCTCACTACACGAACACCGGCGCCGACAATCGATATCAATCAATTTCTCTCTTTAAAATATTATATTATTAAAAATCAAATAATTGTTCATTGTAATTTAATGAAATATGCGTTCAAATTTGCAGTGCCCCTACGGGGTGTTACATGTATTAGCACGTAAGATATTTTGTAAGACCTTTATATTACCATGTAACAAGCAAAAATAAATGAAATTGAAATTGAAATTGAAATTGAAATTCTCGGAGACGTAGAATGGTGCGATGCGTAGAAAGAAACGCGACGGAGATCGTGTTCTTGAAGTCAGTGTCAGTACTGTCACTGTCAGTTGTCAAATTTTATTCGTGCGCAGGCGCAACTGTGAGCGCCACACTTTTTATTCTTCGCCGATTGTTTATGTGTGTCGCTTCCAAAATGCTGTTCAGTGTTTATGTGTGAGTGAATTTTGAAAAATGCCAACCGCTTTCACGTATCTTCCATAACAGCCAGCAGATCAAAAGTAACCAGCCGATCAAAGGGATACCTGCATTGCCTTGGAGGTTATGTTGTCAATTATTCTTCACTGCACACAGTTTTGAGTACGAATACACTTGGCATAGGTTTCAAAGTTGAGATTGAGATGTTCTTGGTTGGGATTGCCCAAATTTATCAAGTCATATATTCGTGGGCAATATCTCATATATAATTTGGCCAAGAGCGTGTCAGGCCGCAGTTTAACTTTGGACCCGAAGCTGTTCCAAGTGTGATGCATATAAGCTTTTGTGTAATGTAATTCTTCATAATTTGGCTTGTAGTATAACATCCAGTCCTGCCACTCGATTGGGTAGAATAAATTAGAATTCATTATATGGAAACCTATAATAAAAATAACAAGAAAACAATAATAATTAAAAAAATAAATGCAGCAATTATGCTGTTAATTACTATTTGTTACTGTATAATGTATTAACAAAATGTAATTATTATTATTATATTAGTCTGGAAACAGAGATGGGAGGCCTAAAAATAGCATAAAAGAAATAGCAGATAGGACTGAGATACACAAACATACTAAAGAGTTCATGTATTAATGTTAAGTATTTCAGGGCAACAGAAAGAGAGATCCGACTGTCACGCAACTGTTTTGTCGCAGGCAACTATTTTTTCTGAGGATTATATAACGGTTATAGCGGTTTTAAAGAAAAACTGAATTACCTTGACAACGGTGTTTTTTTAAAATATCATTAGTGTTACACAATTTCTTAATGGTGCGAGTATAAACGTCATTGGAATTACCAGACCACGATATCAGGTTAAAATTTTCAGCTAAATCCCTGTAAAATCAAAATTATTGAATAAAAATGTTTGACCTATCATTAGGGTGTGAACCTACCCATGAAACTAAACACCTTTTCCCCAGGAACATAAAAAAATAATGACCTACGCATTCAAAATTACTCCAGCCGCTGATATAATGGGTTCCTTCTAATATTGGCGTGACAGGCAACGAGAAAGCAGATTCTCTTGCTAAGGCAGCGATTAATGATGGTATACCTTTCTCTATTGTAGATATACTTTATTTCTGTGATTGTGTTCAGTTAAAATACATTGTTATGAATTGTGAAGAGTATATTTAGATCAAAGATTTGTGGAGGACGGCATGGTAAAGGACTATACAAACTGCATTAAATTCAAAATGAAGTCCAATTTATTTTTCATGACCAAATAAATTTTTCATATTTCGACCTTGGTTCTTTGGGAAAAGTTGTTCAGTTTCATGGCTAGGTTCATAACCTGAAGTTTTTTTACATCCTCTATTAATGATAATTTACCTGATAGATATATCAGTGAATTTCCTTCCAACGTTATCTTGAGCGATGCCAAGTATCCCTGAAGCGATCTCATTTTCGCTTAGCCGAGCTATGAAGTTCTTTGGTAGAGAATCGAAAGACTTCATCACTATTACGTCTATATCTAAGTACACTCCTCCTAATTTGTGCATCACTAACAATTTCAAGAAATCGGAACTATGATAGACTGGATACAAGCTGTCTCTTAACACGTATCCATTATGAGTCATTATGTCTTTTAGGGGCGTTCCGTTTGCGAACGTGGTCACATCCAACTTGTAGAAAGACACGTTGGGTATTGAACTAAGAAGTTTGAATGTTTTGGAATTCTTGAATTCGGACTTCAAAGGTCCCGCGAAAAGCACTTTTATGGACCAGTCAGGGTTTGCAGTAGCAGCTGATTCCACGGAGCAAGAAAGTTTTGTTTTCAATCCACCTAAAATATAACTTATTAACATAATCATCATCATTGCCCTAGCCTCATCCCGTATTTCACGGGGTCGGCTACCTAATCTAGGGGATTGAACGAGGATACTGGTTTTAACACAGAGCGACTGCCATCTGACCTCCACAACCCAAAAGGGAAACCAGACCCAATCCTTGAATAAGCTTTATCATGATTCTGATTATGATTTGAAAATAAAAATGGGATCCGATTTTTTGACAGACATCGGGTGATTAATGGGGTAAATGGTAATATAGTGTGGAGTATGAAATAATTACCTAAGCAGGATGTTTCTATGAAGTATATAGTTTTATTTCTTGAACGAAACTTGTCGTCAATCACTGGTAGATCAGAACTTCCATTATGTTTCACAAAATGACACGAAATATCTTCTAACGACGAAGGCTAGTTCGCATATATTTTCCGGGGCCGAACGTATGATTGTAATAATATTATAATATAGAACACTATTTCAGTGGTTGCTTTCATGATGTGGTGTAGGTTAGGTAGAGTAGACTGAACTGATATTGCTAACGTCCATATTTGTTGTGAATTACCTATAATTATATTTATATAACATTCTTTGTTTTATTTTAATACAAAATACAGTTCAAAGGAACAATCATACAAATCAAACCGATGCTCTTGTGATATATTTTTATTCTTCTTCTTAGCGAGTAGATTTTTGAGTCGAACAACGACCCAATAAACCCTGGTGTCAGAGTTTTCAAACTGCCTAGTAGCACAGCTATTATAGGCCTCTGATACCCAAGCTACTCCACAAATAGTAGGTACACCAACACACCCCTATGAAAAAAAGGCACTTAATTTGACCGCGAACTCCTTCAATCCTCCAATAAATAATGTGTGATTAGTGAAGTCGTTCCCCACTGCTATTGGTAGGGGAGTTCTAAATTAAGTTACGGGAACTGATCGTATGGAATGGAGCGCAGATTTAGAAGTGGCTTGACACCGCAAACTACAAAGTAATTCTAATAACTGCCTCCGTGGTCTTTTGGTCTGAGCCATGGGCTTCCGATCCGGAGGTCGTGGGTACGATTCCCAGGGGGGTACACAAAGTTGATATATGTTAATTTATCGCTTTGTGATATTTTTCCCAGTTTGGTTATGACAATGCAGGCTGAATCAACTGATTGTCAGAGAAAAAAAAAAACGTTTTTCGAAGGGCACGTTAAGCAGTCGGTCCCGGTCGCTGTCCTGGTTAGTTACTGGTTGTTATACAATCCATATCAGTGGCCAATTAGCTGTGCTATTACACGACAAGAGGGAGAGCGGGTATAAAGAAAGATTAATTATTTAAGTAGTACATAATTATCAATAGATGAAATTCACAAACAAATGCGGTATCTTTACTTACTCTAAGTCTGTGGGACAGAGGTTGAACTTACTGAAAGTTCTTCGGAAAATGCGGAACCGTCGAAGTAAAGTTACCTCTTTGGTGTAAAGGTGTGACCCCATTGGCTCTTGACCGTGAGGCAATAGGTTCAATTCCTTTCGGAGGAGCAAAACGCACTCATACTTTACCTTAAGCTAAAGTCAAGAATAAATCCATTTCAAATAAAAAATATATACCTACCTACCTAAATGGAATTTGTGAATTATATGGTAGTGGCCCTTATTTTTGTAAAAGACAAGAAATAAACACAAAGCAAAAAGCTGTTTCTAATAAAATTATTATTTCGCTTACAGGCAAAAAGTTTTCACATTGTGAAACAGTTCAAAACTTTGTTGTAACAATATTATTTTTAACGAGATAATATGAATGATAAAAAGGATATTATCATGAGAGGGCAGAGTTTTGCAAAGTTTGAATCGAAAAGACGTTTGGTTTTTTGCCAATTATATTTTATTAATTCTTTTTTACAAACAGTACTTTTTTTGAGAAAAAAAAAACACTGACAAATAAATAACGGAACTTCTTTGCTTTACCTATAGCTTGTACTATGGATACCTGCTTTCACATTTTTTTTTTTTATAGCGATATGTATCGCTCTATCGTAACGTACCTTAGTACAGGCAATACTATTTTCATGCTTTTTCCAAATAGTTTCCTTACAACAAGGTGATCTAGATAAAGATTTTACAAGCAGAGCATTTAAGGAACTATCATCTCTGAATTTTATCAATAATCAACACTATTTTAATATTTCCTATACTATGTCACATAGCGATACCTGCTTTCACAATTTTTCTTTTCAAAGCGATATGTATCGCTCTATCGTAAAGTACCGTAGTACAGGCTACACTGTTTTCATGTTTAAAGGCTTTTTCTCAAGTTTCCTGACAACAAGGTGATCTAGATAAAGATTTTACAAGCTGAGCGTTTAGGGAACTATCAGCACTGAATCCTATTATGTGTTATCGGAATGAGATCGGGCTGCTGTACAGATTCGGATCTTTGAAGAAATTGCTATCGTAATAAGCTGTGTACAAGAAGGTTTCAAATTTTCTTCTTGAGTTTGTAAATAGAACACAGAGTCACGCTGGTATATTATCTTATACATTTTTGGAGCTAAATTTAGAACCATTCAAAAAATTCAACTTTACAGGGCTCTTTATGTAAGCAGCTAAATAATTTAGTAGGTATAAGGTATCTTTGATCGATTGGGAAGCGCTCGTGGTCAAATGGTTAGTGATAATGGTTAAAATAAATAAATGGTTAGTGGTCATTTTGATAACGAATGTTAAGCAAATATCACCGTGGTCTGTCCATGGATGGGTGGCCGGTAGTTGTATAACATCTCAAGCGTTTCCGTGCTTCGGAAGGCACGTTAAGACGTTGATCTCCGTTAATATCTTAGATATTAGTCGTTAAGCCAAGTCAAAAAAAAACTCTGACACCTAATCTAGGATTGGGTCTGGTTTCCCTTCTGGGTTGCGGAGATCAGATGGCAGTCGCTCTGTGTAAAAACTAGGATCCTCGTTCAATCCCCTAGAATAGGTACTTCGCGGACCCCGTGAGATACGGGAAATGGCTAGGGAGATGAGGTAGGTATCTTTGATGTGAAGAAAGTAAGGTCTACCAACTAACTAATAGATACGTGTCGCGGAAATTGCCGAGTCACCACTAGGACCTCCATAAAAACACATTTTATGAACCGCTGTAAAGATGTTTACGACAGAAAGTGCGATTTACGATAATGACATTATCAGAATCGAACCTTTTAGGAAAGATTTTCATATTTTAGCAAATAGGTAGTACCTATAATAGATCATAAAAACTTAGTAAATAAATAATTTCTAATGGAATAGGCAAATTGTCAAATTAAAGGTCATTCAGCCAAGCCTGACATGTTTAGAGGGTTATTTATTTCACGCAATTAAATTAAAACCCTGTATATTGAATTAAGTTTTCAGAAAATACATCTAGGCCCGTATTTATAAACAGCTCTCAAGAGTAACAGCGAGTTTGAGTTCGTATCAGAAATGTCATTTCAGTACAAAACGATCTGTCAAATCCATACTTAATATTGCTCTCAATCTTGAGAGCGCTTAATAAATACAAGCCTTAAAAACAAAACAACTGAATAACTTGCCGTGAGAACGATCTTCTGGTTAACATAATGCGCGCACACACAGATAAATAATGTCTATATTCTTATCGAGGTAGGCAGAGCGTCTACAGTTTAACGAAATGTTACAAATTTTTAGATCATTTCAGATAGGATGATGGTACCTAATTTTATAACACGATACCGCTCGGCTATACCTACGTCTTCTGGTTGTACATTCAGACAGACACGCGGCCTTGTGTGCGTAAATACATGTTTACTATGGCGAACCCACGCACACTAAGACTATGTGCATGTAGGTAAAACACACACAAGTATGATAAAGCGGCAGTCGTGAGATATAACAAACTATAACTCTAACCTAGATAGAGTCAATAAAAAATCCATTTAAAAGAACTAATTGCCATTCTAAATCCATCCCTCTTAACTAGTTTTTCCATCAATTCCATACGTCCGTTTGAGTGGCGTGTGTACACTGAACGACAGCATTCTCAATGAACGTGGGCGGAGGCGCTGCAGTATAAAGAGAACTGTCATTGGTATCAATTCGTATGAAAAAAACACTAAATTTTGACTATTTAAAATGGTTTCCTGTCATTATATATCCTGAGAGAACAGAAAGGATCGGCAACCTTTTTGTTTAAGATTTAGTTAAGTCATGCTCTCCACAAATCAATAGCAATGATGCCGATTCTGTTGTGTAACTTAACTTGGATTCTGTTGGAAACACAACTTAACTTTAGTTCTGTCACTTTCTAAAATTTAAATAAAAAGAGTCAAAAACATAATAGCTGGTTATAATTCTCTCAAAGTGTCGTTACTTGCCTGGAATTAGCTGTTGTATTTCTGACTCTATATTATTTAAATTTTAGAAAGTGACAGGACCAAACTAAAGTAAGTTGAATTGTGTCACCAGAATCGGCAGAAATGTCAAATTACAAGATGGCGGCGCTAGTTCCTTTTTTCGCCGCGTACATTTAAAACGTGGTCATTTTGCACACTGGTCTCTTGCCAAAATAAACCGTTAGTTAATTGACAGCCACGGACGGACGGACATTTTATTTTTAAGTTTATTAACTGGCGTTTAAGGTTATGTTGTGAAACTGGGCCGTCACCAAAAATAAATTGGTCTAAAACTGGGAATCACATGGTGTGGTAAACTTGCATGCTGGAAAAATATATTTCTAACATACCGTACCTAGAATTTACCAGGTGCTTTTTCCTCGGGATACCGTAGCTACTAAAAGGAGCTCGAGTTTTCTGTGTATTTCAAGCTATAAAACTGACTAAAATAAGTTTAGAAAAGAACTAAAAAATACACAACAGGTTGGCTGAAAGAGTGATTTTATTTACAGAGATAACCTCACCTTTGTGAACTAAAAGTTAATTTGTATCTGTTATTTTTTTGTACATAAAAAAGAACATTATTAAATATTGTAGAAACTTTTTAGGTTTTAAAATATACCCCTTAATGCATGTAGTATAACAGATATCTAAGTCCAAAATCAACAGCATTCTTAAGGAGAAGCCCTCTAACCTACTTTCTAAGGTCAATCCCTAATTCGGGCCCTCACTTTGCAAGCACCTGCTGCCTTATTAGGGGTCCTTATTACTCCTTTTATCGCTTTTAGCTGCTTTTATCGCTTTTATAACACTTTCGCTGAGTTCCAACTTACTTTGCAGTTCACTGGCTATTGTAGGCTTAACTGTAAATGCTGATTGAGTTACTTTCAGTTAAGTTAGGCTTGCCTTTTGTTTTGTTAAGTTTTATGGCAATGGAAGGCTTACAGGATATTTTAAACCTCTTAATTTCTTTTAATTAATGGTACAAAAATGAAAATCTGGTCTTCAAATTGAAGAATTTTTATGGGAAATCCAATGTTTTTTTATTTAAATTTCACCACGAGTCCCAGAAAGAAAGTTATTGATACACGAGTTAGTTAATCTTCTAAACTTATAAAATCGTTTGTCCTTACTGACTGACTGACTGATTCATCAACGCAGAGCCTAAACTACTAAAGCTAGAATCATTAAACTTAGAGAGCAAGTTCCTCTTATAACGTAACCTCCCACTAAGAAAGGATTTCCGGATTTTCCCTCCCTAAACGGGTAAAAAGGGGGGTTGAAGTTTGTATGAAAGTCCGTCAATTTGGAAGGTAGGATCTTCAAATTTTGTATTTAGGCTAATTATAAAAAAATAATTTATACGTGTTTCAGCATTTTTGCATTTTTTACCCCTAAAAGGGTTAAATAGGGGATGGAAGTTTGTATGGAAATTCCGTCAATTTTGATGGCAGGATCTTCCAATTTTGTTTTTGGGCTAAAGATTTAAAAATAATGAACACGTGTTTCAGCGTTTTTGTATTTTCCACACCTAAGGGGGTTAAATAGGGGATGGAAGTTTGTATTGAAATTCCGTCAATTTTAAAGGTAGGAACAGCGCGGGAACTCAATCCCACGGGAAAACTCTTAGCTGCGGGTGAAACCGCGGGGCGGAAAGCTAGTAATACCATAATTTAGAGTTAGTTCTCACACTCTGTATTTAGGCAAAACATTTTAGCACGTTTTAGCTAAATAAAAAAATACGTTTTCTAAAATCTTGTTTCACCATAAAATCCCCAATCTACCCTAATAAACCTTAAAGAAACACTAAAATCCGCGTCTACTCCATTTCCCGCGGCCAATAAATCGTGCTAACTTACCCCGACGTCCTCCCACTCGGCGGCGGATTTGTACGAAACAAGAGTAACAATTTTACAGAGAGAAAGCTTTCTTCTTCTTCTGTCATTGAGTTCTCCCAGGATTCAGCGTGCATTGTCCGATTCAGATTATAAAATACTTTCAATTTTAATATCAAATGTGTGTTCTCCTAATGCGAATCGAAACCGCGACCTCCATTTCCAAGACCACGCAAGCAGTTAATCAATTAAATAAAACGAGACGTGCTAACTTGCTCCGTCCGGGGGCAGATTTCCCCGCTTCAAAAACCAGATACAGAAGTAATAAAATCTCATCACTCTGTGACGGATTTGTCTCGCTTTTAGCAAATGTGATGCAAGAACGGCATTACATAGAGAAAAATTCTTACAAAACTTCTGCTGGACTGTGAGCATAGGACCCAGGAGTGCATAACCTTGGCAGGAGGGTTGGCAGTGCGAAGTACGATAATAAGCAATATTCATAAAGAACGCTTCTACTGCCAGTTTTCTGGTCATATTCCTAGAGATAAGATAAAGATCTTTAACTTTTTTTGTTTCAACATTTATTTTGTAGGAAATAGGTAGGTAACAAATCGATCTTATAATTAAATGAATCGGGTCGTTGTTCGACTCGAAAATCCACTCGCTAAGAAGAAGAATTAAATGAATGCCAGCTATTTTCTGTTTTCTAGTCTAGTCGGATGTTCTAGACACGGCGTGTTGTAATTCTGACAAAATTCTGACCTACAATCTCGGGACTGAAGATAGCAGCCTACAGGTCTTATACTTATAAATGTTGCAAGAAAATTTCACGCATCTTGAAACGGTGGATAACGCAAGACGACTTTAGTAATATCACAGTAACAGTTGTATGAGGCTTAGTCTCTGTACAATTTTTTGCTCTTGTGCGTTGTCCACCTATTCTGGTTTGAACTTGCTCCAACTAGCCCTGACTGGAACAAGCTTGTTCAATCTTTTTACTAAAACTTTTGCGAGCTTTGTTTGACTTTATTGTATCTACGTGTAACTGAGGGGCTCTTTTTTAGATTCTAAATGACTTTGTAAGTCACAGCGTCCCGTTTCCAATCCAGCATTAAAAAGACTTAAAATTAAATAAGTTCTAAGCATTTATTTGAAATTATTTGTTTGTCTTAAATTTTATTTTACCTAAGACCCGATATACAATGTTTACGGCTGTTATGTCCAGTCCAGACACTCGTAAACATAAAGGGTACTAATGGTGTGTGGCCGTAAACATTGATATTGATTCGGTATGGGGTTTAATAGCAACAACACAATTCACATTATGTAGCTATTTTACCTTCCATGCTGGATTGAAAGCGATAAACAAATAGAATGTTCCAGTTTCATATCCTTCTAGAATCTATAATAATTTGAAGGTCGTAGTTGCAATTCATTGCGATGGGGTATTTCCGCTATCAGATGAACCACCCGATCGTGTGTCAAGATGGTTTCATGCTTCGGAGAACACGTTAATTCATCGGTCCCAGTCACGGTTTTTGATAATCATCTTTACATAAACCATGTTTAAGGGATACCTACTATACCTACTTATCAGTATAAGGCTCGTATTTATAAAGCGATCTCAAGTTTAAGAGCAATATTAAGTATGGATCTGACAGATCGTTTTGTACTAAAATGACATTTCTGATACAAACTCAAACTCGCTGTCACTCTTGTGAGCTGATTATAAATACGGGCCTATAAATACTAACACCAGAGTTCATCGAATCATTCGACGACGCGAATTGCATGTAAAGAAAGATGATTACATGCCACGTCGACAGTATTCGACACACAAACCATGTCAGAGGTTAGAAACTCTGTAAACAGGATTCATCGGGTCATTCAGGTTTTGAATACGTATCTGTATGTGAATTGGCTGGACTCGTGCTACATAAACTCTGTTTCTGGTCTGAGCTATTTCTAGTAATTTCTGTGCTGCAATTTTGTTCCGTGTAATGATTGCATTTACATAATCAGATATTGTGGTTTAGCTAAAATAATTAGCCGATCTGTTATCTGAAATTTATATTCTGAATTAAGTATAACTGCGATAGTATTTAGTTACCATTTTAAAAATGAAATTGTCTGTTCTCTCATGATAGAAAGTGACAGGTATGGACTTATATTAGTTAAGTCGCATATTTTTCAACCACGAATTGCTACCATTGTGCCACTAACCCATTCGTAACAATTTTTTTTTCTTTTTTTATAGTGATTGCAGTTTTTTATTTTCACCACCAAGATAGATAAAAAAAGGTATTGATTTTTCTAGTCAGGAATACGACTACTAATATAGGCCACGAAGGCAGTGACACAACTCAATAAGCAGCTTATAGCAACATAATATCTGTTCCTGTTACGAGCTTTGTCCTTTGAATAGCTTATCAATGTTGATCCCTGCTGATATGTGCATTGTCACATAGCAGTGTTGTTGATACTGTATAATACATACATACATACATATAATCAAGCCTTTATCCCTAATGGGGTAGGCAGAGCGTAAACGACCTAAACAAAGGTCGTTCCGCCACATCTGACAAGTTTTGAGGCTTATTCCAGATAGATCTGTATATTGCTAATAGTGACAGGTTGTCAGCCCATCGCCTAAATTACAATACTGAAACCCTCGGATCCCTTAGCTGATTTTTACAGCATGCCCGGGAGGAGATGCAGCTGGCACATTCTATGTTTTTCTATCCCTCCCAGTCCAGCATGGAAGTACCTACTCACGATCACCGCAACAATAATTTATACGACAGCTGTATTAGTCTTTTTAAAGCTCTCAAGGTTATCAACATTAAATTGATTAAAAACGGGAAATTTACCGTGGTTTTCCATTATGGGTGAGTGTTCAATATTTCGATGTGGTTTCATATATCATGATCATGGAGCGACTGAGGAACCCACCACCACCACCCGCAAGTTCCTTAGGCTCGTATTTATAAAGAGATCTCAAGATTGAGAGCAATATTAAGTATGGATTTGACAGGTCATTTTGTACTGAAATGACATTTCTGATACGAACTCAAATTCGGTGTCAGTCTTGAGATCGCTTCATAAATACGAGCCTTAGTCGCTCCGTGTATGAAACTAGACACTCACCCAAAATGAAAAACCACGGTAAATTTCCCGTTAGCTGTATGTTTCACTCATGCTCAAAATTTGGTATTCACAATATCCATTATTATGTCTCGAATATGAATTGTGCCCGTGAATATGGTTCGCTGTTTCATGGCGCATAATTTCACGCGCGCGCAGTCAGTGAATGCATTTTCAAAGGAAACATCAAACTGTATAATTAGCAAGTCAATTTATCGGTGAAATGTGGTGAAACATTGCTGAAAGCTACAGGATATACAGGGTGTGAAAAAAGTACTGCGTGACTATAAACAATGTAATAGGTATTTTAATCACATACATATGATACAAAATACACATTAGTAAACAGAAACAAATTTTGAATTTCGTACTTGTTATAAATTTAATTCAATACGTTTAATTTGTAAAACAAAATACACGCAGAAAAAAAAACATTTATTTGATTAGAAACGAAAGTTCAGTGAAATTCAATACAATCCATCATAAATAACGTCCAGTTGTTGTTTTACATTAGCCGGCATCACTTTAATTTGTACAAAATGTACAATTCAATTTGAAATTTAATAATAATTGTCGTAGCAAAATATTAATTAACATTCATTCATCATTTCATAATTGAACACTTCGCAACTTCGCAACAAATGACAATTTCGAGGAGTATTTTGTTTGTTTCATTTTTTTTGGTGCTAAAGATTATCAGGTAGAGTCTGTTCGAAAAGAGAACAGGCATAGAATCGGAGGGCGCACATTTGTATTAACTATCCCACGGCTGGTTGCGTGGCGTTTATGCCTAGGTCTTTGGCCTAAAACCTCCAAAACTTAATGTAGAAGGTTACTGTTAAAGACTTGGGCATAATCCTCACACGAACAAGTGACAGTTAATTAAATACAAATGCGCGCCCTCAAATTCCATGCCTGTTCTCTTTTCGAACAGACTCTAGATATTTTTTTATCTAAGTATTTCGGGTGTAAGAATCTATACGGGGAGTAAGGGACGGCGTAGGGGTTGCTTAGAAAACGAAACTGAACAACTTTCACCAGGAAATTCTTTCAGGAAATGAAAAAATAAAAATACTTTCCCATACGAAATGACCACCTCGATCAGACAATTTGTATGGAAACGACAATTTAATTTAATTCATTGACAGACGTTGTGAAAACGTTAATGCTATAATAATGATAAATATACATGCTCTTCATACACTGTTCGAATACAATTAATCATTTTCACGAGCTAATGATAAATATATATTATGCTCTTCATACACTGTTCGAATACAGATTAATCATTTTCACAACACTAGCTAGCGCACTTTGTTACAAATCATAAGTACATGTGCATTTAACTACTGTCCCTGGCCGAGCAGCAAGTTTATTTGCTAACAAAATAAATGTATGCGAATAGTTACGCGAATTGTCGTTAAATAATATTCGGATGGCCGCGCGCTATTTCAACTCCAGACGGACATAGTCTGAATAACTGCGTCTGGCCGCCGAGAGCGAGACGCGAGAAAAAATGCACTTACGTCATTCATTAAATTTTAGTTTAGTAACAAACATTTTTGACTGCCCCTGTGGCAACGAACTCGGTCTAGCTGCTGAAAAGGCTCTTGATCCAAATGTCATGGAATTGTTTATCACATAATAGTGCACACAAAACTCTGGTTGTTTTTCATGTTAAATTGTTCCTAGGTAGTTTGATTGGCACAGTAAAATAAAAACCTTGTTGTCTAATAACTAAAATAGTAAAAAGTTTAAAGCTGTCCTGTTGTTTTCTGTTTAAATTATCAAGATTTATTGGAAGCTTCAATTGAATCAGGATATTTTATTGTATTTACCTAGTTCTTTAAAATTAAGTATGCTGTCACCTCAGACCTAAATGAAAAGTAATGTAATAATTACAGTTGATTACTTTACGAAACTTCTACGGACGACGTGATTGATGATTCAATGATTGACAAAAAACAGGCAGATTTTTTTTATTACTTCATTTTTATTTAAGTCTTTTGAAACGATGTTTAAGTACAGCATTTGAATTCATTTTCTAGACCGACTAGTCAGTATAGAATTCTTCGCTCACCGTTACAAATAGTCCAAATTTATCTCCTCGTTCAATGTCTGCGACTGCGACCTATATTTTACGTAAGTGTTTTATAGCGAGAGTCTAGACGTTTAGTGAGACGTTATCTACTTGAAATGAATCGTATGTGAATAAGAGTTTTGTGCATGTATTAAAATTAGTGTACATTATTTTTTGTTGGTAACGTAGAATGTATCATTCGACTTGCTTCCCGCGGTTAGATTTTTCTCTAGTAACTAGGTACACGTTGAAGCTGCATTAGAATACGGGTGTTTTTGAGGCATTTAAATAGAACCTAAAATGAACGAGTATTTTATAGATGTCTTGTACTATCATTTCTTTCCAAAGAAAATAAAACAAAGTTGTGAAAGGAAAGTTATGTTAAACAAAAATTCCGAAAGATTTATTTTCAAGGAGTTTTAATGGGAATCTTCCCATCGTTCTCCATTAGTTAGGATAGAAGGAAACTCAAAAGAACTTATTTATCGAGATAAAATTGATGGTTTCTTAGAAATAAATTGCTGGTACTTACATTAATATTTGATTTAAATAGATGAAGAAAAGGTGTGTGACGTACCTGTAAATAATAAATAGATGTAAATATAATATATTTCTAAATTATTATATTTCTGTTATTAATAGTAGGAGATTTTCTGAATGATTTTACGTGGTCACACACAATCGTGCAAAAAAAATTGCGCCACCTATTTAATTCTACTGTTTCAATCTCTTTTTGGAAGATTGTTGAAAATCAAACCCATGACATCCATATTTTGCATATTCAGTTTTTTTTTCCTTTGGGTCGTATTTATAAAGCGATCTCAAGATTGAGAGCAATATTAAGTATGGATTTGACAGATAGTTTTGTACTGAAATGACATTTCTGATACGAACTCGAACTCGCTGTCACTCTTGAGAGCTGATTATAAATACGGGCCTAAGAGTCCCTTGCCATCCCAAGTCGGATTTTCTAATCTCGTTTCTAAATCAAACTCGACTACCTAACTTACATACTTCCTATTTGACAAGGGTTCTGGTTTTACAGATTTACTACAGCTTGACCTTCGTATGACCTTCACATAGGGCGCTTTTCCACTAAACGGCACGTCAACGGCAACAAAAAAAAAAAAAAAAGACGACACGGTACCGTCGACGATATCGTAGGTGAGATAATGTATGAAAATCAATGAAATTATATGACACGCTTTTCCACTTGCCGGCACGGCACCGTCACGGCATGTCATCGATTGTCACGGCACGTGATCGTCGCCGTGCCGTCGCCGTTGCCGTTGACGTGCCGTCTAGTGGAAAAGCGCCCAATGAACAATACGTTTTTTGGGGCTGGATTATTATACCTATAGGATGTAAGGGACAGCTTTCAGCAAACTAGTAGAGGTTGTTCTGTCAACGAAACTGAACAACTATTTCAGACCTTCGTAAGGACCAGGTTTTCGGTGCGTAGGCTAACAAACTTCGAGTTTCTTCTCATTTTCTTTACAAACTGCTTAACATTATGAAAACGACGCTTTAAAATTTCCCTCCAACTTAAGTAATAATGTTTGTTGTTTTTTCCTTGGAAGTTGACGTCTGTAGACGTCGTTACGCATTAATACGTCAGCTTTTTTTTGTATCTTTCTGAATCTGTTTCTGAAGAATTTTATGCAGAGAAGTAAACATACAATTATTGCTATTTTATATAATAACAAGCCGATATTTTTATGGAGTTGCGAACATTTTCTGTGCGTATTTTGCTAAATCCGTAAAACAACAATTTTCCGCGATGACAAGGACGTGTTGACTGTTGACACTTTTCAGACCGTAGGGGAAAAATTATTTCCTTATTTTGGTAAATTATGTATGATGTAAAAATAACAGACATAACTTCCACATTCTTATAAGCAAAACAGCTTTCCTCCTCGCGGTTTCTTTCAAAAATAAAAGTCACGGCAGAAATAAAAACCTTATGTGGACTCCTTTGTCTATCTTTCCTCAAAAATAACGTTTACGATTTGCAATGAAAAAGTATAAATGTAATTTAATAACGTCATTTATACAGAACCCTGCCTGTCATCACGTCATTTGACGTAACGGATACAAGCGACATGCGTGTCCCTGGAGGCCCGCCTTGTGACGTAGGGACGGAAGTTCTCAACGGCTGTATCCGCACCTGTGCTTCATCTAAAACACTTGAATAAATCGACATCCAATGTCGATCGAACTAGTTCCACTAGCTTATTCTAGTCGTGTAGGTGTCAAATCTATCGACCCGATGAACCCTGGTGATTGAGTTTCTAAACCGCCTAATAGCGCAACTAATAGGCCTCTGACATGTTTATTGTGTAACGACCATTACAAAAGACAGCGACCGGCACCGACGGCTTAGCGTGCCCTCCGAAACACGGAATATTTTTTCTTCCAGACAATCAGGTGATTAAGACTGCATCCTCTTAACCCTAACCAAATTAGGGAAAATCTCACAAAGTTATTAATATCAACTTTGTGTTTCCCCCTGAGAATCGAACCCGGGACCTGCGGAGTCGTGTGCCCATGGCTCAGACCACTAGACCACGAAGGCAGAGTTATGATATATTACAATACCTACTACTCGAGTAACTATCGTTTCTACGTTTCTACCTTCATCCTCACTATGAAATCCCGGAAGTTTAACTTCCGCTCTTGACATAAGCGCAGACATAAGTGGAGCAACGAACAGGTTGAAGAGCTTGAGCTACGGTATGGCTGATTTTCCACTAGACGGTACGGGAACGGCACGGTAACTAGGATGGTAATATCATCGACGATAACGTCCACCTAGTTCTTCACTGAGTGCGCAGGCGCACACACACGCGCTTGCTACGTAGGTACAAAACACATGCAGTTTGGCAGGCCGGCGACGGCACCGGTTTAAAATACCGATTAGAATTAATGCCGTGCCGTTGCCGTGACGTTACCGTGCCGGCAAGTGGAAAATTGTACCATTATTTCATTGATTTTCATACATTATCTCTTCCACGGTATCGTTGACGATCACGATACCGTGACGTTGCCATTGCCGTGGACGTATCGTTTAGTGGGAAAACGCCCTATAAGGGAAACTATATCGAGGACTAGAGCTTTTCAGATATAGGAATTTCAGTCTATTTTAATAACTTTTAGGCCCGTATTTATAATCAGCTCTCAAGAGTGACAGCGAGTTTGAGTTCGTATCAGAAATTTCATTCCAGTACAAAATTGCCTGTCAAATCCGCACTCAATATTGCTCTCAATCTTGAGATCGCTTTATAAATACGAGTCTTAGATTTATAACGAACTACTTAATATCTAGACTTGGAGTAAAGAGACATGGAGTAAGTTATTATGTGGTCTTGTTACACAATTTTCAGAAAATTAAAGAAACTACTGAATTTGCATGGGGATGTCAATTTTCTTTCAGTTCCTGAACAATTTTCACGGAGAATGTTGACTGAGCAACCTTAATCAGTTTGCGGGAATCTGTCCTTTTCACCCAGTGTAACCTACGACCTCTGGATCGGGGATCTGGCAATAAGAAACTTGCAACTAACATATTATCATATAACAGTTCTTTGGCGATATTCAGCATAATGTTTATTGTAACATTATCTAGCACAAAAGAGTCCTTACAAAGAGTCGTCAGTGTTGCCATATTCACGCTATTCTCTTTTGATTCCTTTTGGTGTTGCCATACTCGCGTTGTAACACGCTCTTTGATTTCTAATGGAACCTTTTATGTGTGGATTGCATTTCCTTCATTGTTATTTTTATTAATTCTCATGCAGGAAAAACATAGAATGTGAGGTACACAATCGTTCCTAAAAGAACATCTAAAAGTTAGACATGAAAAACTGCTTTTAATGAAGCTGTTGATGCTGTTCTTACTCCTTAGTGATGCATGTACCTAATAATAAACTACTAACCGAACTATTGACTGTTAAGAACCATTAACTATCCCTGTCCCTTCCCTTTCAGCTGACAAATAGCTTCAATATAATATCATCAATCTGAGGCCCTTTATATAAGGGGAGGACTTTCCTTATAGTAGAGCCTTTAGTAGGGTAGATCAATATTTTATAAGATTAGAAATAATCATAGCTGTTTTACATGATACATGTTGTAATAATATCAGCATAACTATAATGTCAAAGGCATTATAGTAAGTATAGATTAATTAGTACATAGGCGGTTAAATAATTCTGACATAAGGAGCGACTCAACTCTTAAATCTCGCTTAATAAGAAGACATAATTAATTTACCATTATAACAACATAAATATGTATATAGGTAGATTCAGACAAAAAACAAGGATAAACTTTTTAGCATTACTTATTAGCTATTATAGAGCCTATTTCAACAAAATAACACCCCCTAAAAGGTGAAAAACGTTTCCCTGGCATTCTGCCATCCGGGGCGAACCAGAAATATCTGGTGCTAAGCGGTTCGGTCCAGTTAGATGTTAGATTTACAACCACTGGGAGATTTAGACAAGCTCTGTTCTGCTAATAAGAAATCCTGGATTTATTATGTAATTGCGGGAACTTTATTTACTTCGATTTTGTCACGTTCAGTGTACTTCCCACTAGTTTACTAGAAAAGTGAGTTTTAGATGAAAATATAGCTCAAGATTTGGGTTCTCCATTTGCAGGTCGTAAGTTCGGTTCCCGAAGAAACTGAAAGTTAGGTTGTCTTTTTAAAACTCTCAAGAATTATTAAGAAAAGAAAATTTACCGTAGTCAGTCACCACCCGTAAGTTAAGTCGCTCCATGGTCATAACGCATACAACTGCGCCGAAATATCAGACTCTGATACCAAAATGGAAAACCATGGACGCACCAAATCAATGTTTTCTCGAAATTTCATGAAAAAACCATTAACAATCGCCTGAGACCACTTTAAAGGTTCGGAGCGGCCCTGATAGGTCCCAACTCCTTGGTTGACTCTATTACTCCCAAGCGGTCATTGCGAAAAACCCTGCCTTCAAAATCTGTTGTTAATCTAGTATCAAAAACCTAATTTACCATAACACCCGACAATAAATTTTAAATTCATCCACAAATTTAACGGAGATAGTAAAACGACGCCCGCTAACTCGGCAGTTAAAATTTATAATGATGCCGAAATTTTGAGTGTTATTCGAGGAAGCGCTATAAAATCCGCAGTTAGCTTGGAACAACTAATTTGTTTATTATAATAGCTGTATAACGGCAATACTGGAGCTGTAAAGTAAACAGTGTTAAAACTGAGCTTTGGAGATAAATCTAGTAATAATGTGCCAAGGACTTTTCAATTTAATACTCTTCCATGCTGGACTGGAAGTGGCAGAAAAACATAGAATGTTCCAGCTGCGCTTCCTTCCAGGCAAGCTGTAGCAGTCGGCAAAATCGATTCGAGGGTTACAGAGTATTATAATTTAGACGATGAGCTGATAACCTGTCACTATTAGCAAAACACAATTCGATCTTAAATTGCCCTCAATATTTTTCAACCGTGGCGAAAACGCCTTTTACTTAGCGTGATTTTGTGTGTGTGTGTGTGTGTGTGTGTGTATGGTATATGTTATGTTCAATTTGAAACTAATTTTCTAGACTGCGAGTTTAGGTACAACTACGTTTAGTAAATAAGTTTTCCTTGCATGTATTAGTTAAGTTATTCAAGAACTCGTCATCACCAGACAAGCCTGTGTACGGCTTTTGGAGATGACTACTGTAATTCTATTGAAATGTACCCTTATTTTGGCAAAAAAAAAAAAGGTACCCGCTGATTAGTTACTTCTCCTGTAGAAAGAAGATATTTTCAGTAAAACAACCTACTTTAATAAATCATTTCGAAAATGTAATTTTTAAATGTTTAACGGTATTTACTCAAAAAGAGATGACACAGTCGACGATAGCTCAGCTGTAAATAAAATGTTTCAGAATAAAAGTTACTTCCCGAATAGAGTATGATTTTTATATCCCTCTATCAACAGTCATTCAACAAACGACTCTACAGGGTGTTGAAAAGAATATAAAGATAACGAACACATCGTAATAGAGAAAAGCCGAACACCCTATATAATATCCGCTTCCGGGTTACACATCCGACACAATAAAACAGATTTACCGTAGGTTATAAAGACATTTTTACGGGTATTATTTGTGATCATGGGGTGTTTTTCTAAAATATATGTCTGTATATTTCTTATGCTAGAAGTTTTTTATTTCTATGGAGTACTTTTTATAGAGTAGGATCCCATCATTTTATGACTCATGTTGTGCTGCGTAGCTCTGAAATATTGTGTACTTCTCCTTAAAAAAGGTTTTGCTATTTTAAAGTTTAACTACAGAAAAATAGCAACAGTAAGTTGCAATTTCCAAAATGCATCAGATGCGGTCGAACCTTCATTGCAGAAAGCTAATTTCAAAAATCAAATATGCTACTCCAAGTTGGAGTGCACGAAACAGCAGCAGGTATACAAGAAAAACTGTAAGATGGTCGCTTTGGCTCGTATTTATAAAGCGCTCTTAAGATTGAGAGCAATATTAAGTATGGATTTGACAGGTCGTTTTAGACTGAAATGACATTTCCAATACGAACTCGAACTCGCTGTCACTCTTGAGAACTGATTATAAATACGAGCCTAAGGCCCGTATTTATAATCAGCTCTCAAGAGTGACATTGAGTTTGAGTTCGTATCAGAAATGTCATTCCAGTACAAAATTACCTGTCAAATCCGCACTCAATATTGCTCTCAATCTTGAGATCGCTTTATAAATACGAGCCTAAGACAATTTTCTTTTGTTTTCCCTAGGAATAGCATCTGTGACAGCGATCATCTTATTACAGTTTTTCGTTATCAGCAGTCTGCTGCTGCGGCGTGCAGTCCAACTTGGAATAGTACCTTTTATTGTCAGATGCAAAAATGTGATGATGCTATTCTATCTCCCTTTCACTGGCCAAATATATTCAAAGAAAGAAAAACATTTACTTACAGATGAAATAAATGATATTTCCTTCGGCAATTTCTTCCCTCTCCATTCAGTAGCGAACGACAAATCACTTCAAATTGCCACTTTCGTTTATAGAGAACGAATTTCCTGAACTGTCTTTACAAAATAAATAATGGAAGTAAAACATTTCTTCTGAGGAATAAAATTATTGTAAAACCAAAAAAAAAAAACTAAATCTAAACATAGCTTTCCCGTGTGCTTTATTTGCCCGTGTCGTGCCGAGTTAGAATAGCATCACCCCAACACTTCATGTGGGTGTCGTAAAAGGCGACTAAGGGATAAATCCAGGGAATGGGTAGCAGCGTTCCCTGTGAATGGAAAACTTCTACTGCGCTCACCAACCCGCCTGCCAAGCGTGGTGAGTATGGCATATACCCCCAATTTTGGGGAGGCTCCATGTCCAGCAGTGGACTGTTGTGGCTGATGATGATAGCTTTTATTAACTTTCATCTTGACTGCCATTAAAAGCGGTAGTCTTTCAAACATTAAACATTTTTACTAGTAAGTATGCATTAAAGATAATAATATTATCTTCAAGTGTAGGTATTTAAGATATTGGTAGCAATTCGTAGTTGCAAAAATCAGGAAATAAATAATTCATTAGTTTATACCTGTCATTTCCTACCATGAGAAAACAGAAAGGGACACTTTTCGTCAAGATTTAGCTAAGTCGTGCCCTCACAAAATCGATAGCAATTGGTGCCGAACCAAAAAGGCAGCTAAAACCTCCTAAACTTAAAAAAAAAAACTCTGAAATTAAAATGAACAACTTGTTTTACTTTTCTTCACAAAATCATGCACTGAATGAAAATTATGATTTATTATTATTATTACAGAGAAGAATAGAGAAAGTTGCGAGTTTGTTCTTCCTTCCTCATTCCTCATCGAGTGGAGTTCGAAATTTCCCGCAAAATTGAATAAAGATGACTTTGACTAACTTTAGCGATATATTATCTTTGCTATTACATCGCATTTACATATCTATAGGCTTTCAGAGAATGTAATTTGATTGTGTCGTTATTTTATGTAGCGTGTGTTTTTTGGAGAATGTTTATCATAGAATAGAAACTTCCAGAAAATGTCTATATCAACATAACAACGATATCCCAAGATTAAGCGATGGTAGGCTCCACATGAAATACTGCACTTTCATTATTTAACTTCCTTAAATGTAATGTAATTCATCACCTTTGGCCTAGACAAAAGACAACATGAATATATGCAAGCTGCAAGTTAAATTGCATGCATCTTATGCATGTTGAAGTTTCTATTGCACAAATTACAACTACAATAATGGAAACCTGGCTTAAAGTGAAGAGCTAACCCATGTCAAATAAAAAGGAGCACTGTAAGTATCAAATAAATGGGATGACTTTATATATATATATTTTTTAAATTCTCCTATGATATTGGAAGGCAAAAAGCTTGAGCCTATGCAGTCTTCAGAGTATTTGCGTGCACAGAGTTACTCTATATCTCATTTCACTCGCACTCGTCATGACATCATTATATTATATGCCCATACCTACACAAATATATACACTTGTAAGTATTCATAGCTATCATTATTGGAAAAACAGAAGTATCACGCCCATGTCTACATACAAACATATAAAATATAATATTACAATATAAAACACAAGAATGTCAGATATAGTCTTCATGTTTACGTTATTTACAACCTTCATATCATAACATTAAGTATTACTATTTTCATTTGCTCTCTCATGTTTTGTGAAAGAGCAGACTATAATGTAAACTTGTACTACCAACGCCACACGATTTCACCCGCGTTTATAACGTGTTTCCTTTAGAAAAATAAACTAAATTTAAATAAGCGTGACAAAAAATACTTTCATCCTTTCCTACGGTGATGGTATATTTATTTTCTCGCTATTTATTTGTTAAAATTAATATTAAAATGAATTTTCCAAATGTTAAAAAAACACATTTAATAGTTAATATATAAGTAGGTACTAGCCATTATTATGCGAGTTTAATTTTCAAGAAATCACTCATCATTCCGCCTTCTCCTTGACCTCCTTGTAATCTTTTCCTGCACTTCGATGTAACTTATTCTTGGCCTGCCCCTTCCTCTCCTTCATATAATAGATAACAGAAGAGGAAAGATGTTGGGACATCACCAGTTATTAAAAACGATTATTGAAGGAAAGATAGAAGAAATCACTACGAGTAAAAAAGACAGACAGACAAACGGACAGAGTTACATTCTCGTTTACCTACAACAGTAGTTGGATAAAACAACCATTTTGTCCCAGAACAATGCACACTGTTATAGGTTAATGAACTCTAACCTTACGGCCATGTCACACCTAAGCCCGACAAAGGCCGCATGAAGGATCAAGTCACTTGAAAAGGGTTCATTTCTACTCTCGGGTAAAACTCAACAGGACATCTCCACATCTCTAAGATTAGCGATGGTTTTGTCAAAAATGAGATACTTATCTATTAGTACTAAAGATATTGAGGACTGCATTAGAATTTTACAGGCTGATATGTGATATAGTATGTATTGTGTTTGTGTAATCTGTGTAAATACAACATAATAATCCTGTCTGTAGGTGAAGTAAAACTTGTACAACAATAAACCTGAATTTAAAGCTAAAGTTTTATTCGCGTATTTGAAAGTAGTTTTCCAAATATTTGGAGTCGATTCTGTGGCCAATATTATTGCGGAAGTAAGGTCATTTTAAATTCTTGACATTTCAGAAAAAAAAACCCAAATTAAAAAAAAACAATAGCTTCATAGCTACCGATGTTTGAAAGAATATTATCAACTGATATGAAATAACTCGACGTAAATAAGAAAGCATTAAGAATTTATACACGTCCGTGAAAAACTTCCCACTCTGCAAAATCAAGTAAAATGCAGAACACCACAGCGGGCAAATAAAAATAACCTTTATTTTTTGGCACTGCCCGTAGTGCTGTCTATAAAATAACTATCGATAGTTTTTACAAAAACTTATTTAGTGAATTCTTTGATCGATGCCAACCCCCAGTTTATTTTTAAGGGACTAAGGTTGTATTTTTATTTTCTTTAAAACTGTAGGTTTCGAACCCTACACAGGAGTAGTAAAAAAAGTACTGCTTTCGTTTAAACCACTCACGTTTTACATCTTCCGCAAAGAGAAATAGGTCAAATAATAATATTGACTTAGGGATAAAGGCGTGAATTTATGTATGGTATGTATGTATAATATTGACTTTCCTTTGAGCATTTTTGTATGACGGAAATTTTTTTTCTCGTATTTTTTTTAAATTGTTTAGTGCCGTGGTGAACAATTAGTTTTTATTACACCCTGTACAGTATGTTTCGGTCAGAGCATCGATATGAATGTTGTACAACACTAACTTCTAGTAAAATAAGATTGTTTTTTTCTGCTCTGCAGTGGTTTTGAATCATTGATTAGCTTTGTTTTTTATCACTCTGGGGGGAAATGATTAACCTGAGAACGGAAAGATTAATTTCGTTTTTCCAACAGGTGATTAAAAAAACCTCTGTGGATTGAAATAAGTTAAGTAAGATTGGAGAATAAAAGCTGATGCAAACGTGGTTTCACCGTAATTTAGTTGAGTGTTTCCGTGGGATATATTTTCCTTCAGTTTGAAACAATTTGCGGTACCGTTGGTGTGTGAAACTGCCACTATTTTATTTCTTTTGGGTGATCTACCTCGATTAACGACTCACTCATAGGCTCGTATTTATAACCGCTCTCAAGAGTGACAGCATGTTTGAGTTCGAATCAGAAATGTCATTTCAGTTACGATCTGTCAAATCCATACATAATATTGATCAAGAGAATATCCATTGCAAATAAAAAACTTACTACTTATATGAATATCGACTTAACTTTTCAAGATATACCTATGTAGGACTTAGTAGAAATGGCCACTTAAACCAAGATACACGAAGGTTATACATCACGCTCTTGAGATGAAATTTATTGCCCAATCTTTAGTAGAAGTACATCATTTGTTTCAGCTTGTATGATTCTGAAATTCAGAGGGCTTTCTTGAGCAATGTAAGGACCTACAATATGTCCGACTCCGTGTAGAGAAAAATAGGTTTCTTTCGTACAAAAACGAAAAGAGGTTGCTAAGTAAACAAAACTGAACAACTTTCATATTTTAGTAGGGAAATAAAAGGTTTCCTGAGTTTTTTTATTATTATTATTTTGAAGCTTTCGTGGTCAAGTGCTTAGTACTTACTCATTCCAATAACGAATGTTAAGCAACCATCGCCGTGGCAAGGCCATGGATGGCTGTCCAGTAGGTATCACAACCCGAGCGTTAATGTCGTTTAGTCGTTAAGCCATGTCAGAGGCCATTGCTAAGCATTTTGGCGGCTTGAAAACTGTCAGAACAGCTGGGTTGGCCACTTATCACTAATCACCTGGCAAAAACCTAAATCTAGGATTGGGTCTGGTTTGCGGAAGTCAGATGACAGTCGCTCTGTGTAAAAAAAAACAGTACTCTCGTTCAATCCTCTAGATTAGGTAGCCGACCCCATGAGATTCGGGATAAGGCTAGGGAGATGATGCTTAGAAAGACTCGAAAACCTAAACCTTAACAATTAAGTTCGTTAAGTATTTCGAAATTACAAAGGGTTTCTCTGAAAGTCATTTAACTCAAAATTCTAACGAAACATCACTTCAAAGAATTAAACAATTATCGAAGTTTAGAACTTAATCCAGTTTATAATAATTTCTCTTCTGGACTTGACTTACAACCAATAACAAGCCTCTTAAAGGCTCAAGTTAGGAAAATTCATCAGTTTTGCTGTCAATATTAGTCGATACCTACTAGGAAATAATCTTGCGCGATTGGAATAAGTTATGTAGTTGTTATTGAGATCAATATTAAGTTTGGATTTGACAGGCCGCTTTGTACTGAAATGACATTAAGTACAAAGACAAAAAATGACAGAGTTTTCTGGAAGCCGGCAGAAGATGAAATACTTGGCAGTACTGAAATAGGCCCGTCTGAATGACGGATTGTTCTCAGCTATCCGTAATGTCTGGCCTCTGACATACCGAGACTACTACTGGCATTAATTAGAAACCACTGACTACATAACTTCTTAAGATCTGAAAATAGATTGAAAGGACTATTTATGGCGTGTAGGAAAAAAGCTCTCGATTCAAGGAGTGCCGTTGTTACTGATCATGTAACTAGAGTCTGTGCGAAAAGAGAACAGGCATAGAATTTGAGGGCGCGCATTTGTATTAATTAACCCTCGGCTGGTTGCGTGGGGTTTATGCCTAGGTCTTTGACCTAAAACCTCCAAAATTTAATGTAGAAGGTTACTGTTAAAGACCTGGACATAATCCTCACACGACCAAGCGACAGTTAATTAAATACAAATGCGCGCCCTCAAATTCCATGCCTGTTCTCTTTTCGCACAGACTCTAGAAGCATTAATTTTATTATACTTAATTTTTTTGTAAAAAAGAAGTACAGATTTTATTTTCGAGAATTAACAACAACTTTCCCATAATTTGTTTGGTCTCCATAAGCACACCTAATTTATAAGTATCAGTCACTCACTAAGGCTCGTATTTATAAAGCGATCTCAAGTGTGAGAGCAATATTAAGTATGGATTAGACAGGTCGTTTTGTACTGAAGTGATATTTCCGATACGAAATCAAACTTACTGTCACTCTTGAGAGCTGATTATAAATACGAGCCTTAGTAAGGTAGATTGAACAAGATTTTTCACTATTGTAATACTTGAATGGATCATTCTATCCATGAAATTCAAAATCTCAATCTGTTTTCACAGTATCTAAATTAAGTATCTGAATTAAAAGTGTTTGTGAAGTCCTATCCAATTAACTTGTCGGTGATCTAAATGTAATTTAGCTGCCACTTTGACAACTCGTCACGTTATTTTGCTTGATGTTCATAAATTTTTAGCTTTCAAAAGCCTAAGTATTAATTAATTAATAAATTAAGTTTGCAATTTCCAGTTAAATTGTGTCTGTATTATTACTATTAGCTGTTTATTTTATTTATTTATTTTATTATTTTATTTATTTAGCTGTTTATTTTATTAGCTATTTATTTAGTTGTATAGGTAGGTACTTTCCATTTTATACTTTCAACCGCGGGAAAGTGATTTTTTTGATGAAATTGAACTTGACCTCAAACCGATATTTAGGTAGATTCCTGAACCGCAAACATATTACATTTTAAACCTTTTTTTTTTTAAAGGATTCCACTTGGGTTTTACCCACAAGGGATCAAAGCTATTTCATCCAGTTCCAATTAAACCTGATGCGGCAGAAGAGCTCAACTGATTGATCTGTTTGACTTCCCATTGGGCGGTACTCCACTACACGGCACGTCCACGGCAACGATAATGGCACGGAATCATGGAAGAGATATTGTATTGAAATCAATGAAATTATATGGTACGCTTTTATATTTCACGGCACGACAACGGCACGGCATTGATTCCCACCGGTATCGTCGCCAACCTGCCAAACTGCATGTGTTTTGTTTCGTCCGAAGCATGCGCGTATAAGTGCGTTCAGATGAAACTAGACGGACGTTATCGTCAACGATAGGTATTACCGTCCCAGTGAAAAAAACAGTGCAACGGTATCGTTATCATGCCGTTGCCGTGCCGTTGCCGTGCCATCTAGTGGAAAAACAGCCATTGGATTTTCATCCCCTTTTTTTAAAGGGTTATCTCGATTTCAAAAAAGTCCTGTTTTAATGCTAAAGGGATATTTACTTGCCTATCCATTGGTCAACTCTTATTATAAGAAAAATATATATTTGGGGTCTCTATAAGTGCTACTGTCATGAAAAGGCATATAATATACCTTTAGAATTTTAGAATCTTACATTTTTAGAATTTTTATCTGTCTGTCTGTCTGTATGTTTGCTCGAACATCGAATGCGGTTTCCTTAGTTGCAATGTTGCAGGTCTAACTTAAAAACTCATGACTCGTTTTTCTTAATAGGTATATAGGTAGATAGAATAAAAAAAAATATATTACCAAAAAAATTGCATCTAATGGAACATTACGCTATACTTTATAAACAGACAGCAAACGATAGAACACCTACGTATTTATATTATCCGCAGCATCCGCATCGAATCTGTTTAGAGCAGAAACGTTTGAATATCGAATACAAATGGAAAGATAATAAATTCGTAAGCAAATAAATTTACCTGTAGACAGCCGGTTTCCGTCTGCCTGTGAAATAAGGAGGAGCTTAGCCAAATAACAAAGTAAGATGCGAATACTAGATTTCAAAATGGACTGGAAGAGAATATCTTCTATCGATTGGGTTCCGAGTAGAAATAAGTCATCGCTTTTAGGCCCGTAATTATAATCAGCTCTCAAGAGTGACAGCGAGTTTGAGTTCATATCAGAAATGTCATTTCAGTACAAAACGACCTGTCAAATCCATACTTAATATTGCTCTCAATCTTGAGATCGCTTTATAAATACGAGCCTTAGACCGCTTGATTGGTCTCTCACATGGTACATGGTGGTCGATTACTATTGGATCTAGTTACCAGGTGCTGGGATCAACTGTTTACGTCTTCTGAACCATGGATTTTATCTTGACTATTGCCTAAGCCTACATTTTCCTCACAAAATTGGATTTAAGTTCACCTATGACCAAGGTCAAGGCTCTGTTCTCTATAAAGGCATTTTTTATATCCAACCGGACATTCTACCGATCAATTTATCAAAACCTTTTTCTAATAACGACACTTTTTCACCTCCAAGAACCATTCATACTTCTGAAACCATTTGCGGTCAGCGTCAGTGTAATTTTTCACCATGATCCCGCCAATCCCGCTAACAACCTGCCAAGCCACGGTCTAAGTGGCCATTTTATTGCCCGGGGTGAAGAAATGAGAAGTGTTGCCAATATTTGAAGAATTACCGGAAACATGGGAATTTTGAAAGTCGATAATAACAGTTTCAAACTGAGATGAAAATTCAAGGTGACCTTAGGATGAATGAAGAGAGATGAATTTTTAAAAAAGAAATATAAAAGGACCTAGTAATTTTTGTTCTGCCATACCTAATATGGACTTATCTTTGAAAAATCTGCAAAGCTTTATATTTAAACTTCATAAATAAATGTTACCTATTTAGGAAAATTTCATTAGCTTGATTCCTAAGCAATATTTAGTAGGTACCTACCTACTTTTTCTACAGACATTTCTCTCGATTCTGGCGGCACTATTCCTTAACTTTACTAATTTTAAGATAACGCTGTCACTTTCTCAATTTTGACATAAGCAAATAAACTTCAAAATTCATAAACTGACGTATGTTGTACGAAGGAATATTGCGACTATATAGTATCGAGAGCATTGGCAGCCCTGAAAATGAACGCAAGAATTTTTCACCTTTTGATTGGGAGCGCTATTTCAGAAGGCTTTGCATAAATCCTTCGGGAGAAGCTCTATGTTCAATTCGACCACTACAGTCCGCTTTGATGGGACCAATCGGTAGGGGATTTGATTCATGAATTTAGTATACCGGGTGTAAGGGACAGCTTTCAGGCTCAGTCAACGGAACTGAACAACTTTCACCGAGTATTTTTTTTTCAGGAAACCAAAACTAAGGCTTTCCCATACTAAATGTCTGATCAAAGGAAACCCATTTCTTTTTATATTTCCTGAAAGAATTTCCTGGTGCAAGTTGTTCACTTTCGTTAACTGAGCAACCCCTATCAGTTATCGGTTTACCTATATTAAGCCTTTTTATTAAGTGCAAATATTTTAAGGGTGGATTTCTATCATCAAACTGAACAACTTTCCCCAAGGAATATAGGTCGAAATACGAAAAAAATAGGCCCTCCCGTACAAGTGGTGTCAGCGGCTCGAGTCAATTTGGGCCAATTTTTTTTCATATTTCGACATATGTTCCTTGGGGAAAGTTGATCAGTATCATGATAGAAACTCACCCCTTAATATTTGCACATAATTTAAAAAGGGCTTATATAACGATGTATTATCCTTTATTGTTATTAACACGTTGCATGCCTCATTTATAACCCCTCAACTGCGGGTATATTATTTCCATGGCGTCCGTTTATTGCGTCGCATAGATCGCTGCGCCGCAGGTTGTTATTTATTTCAGACTCATTTCACAAGGTTATACACACGGGTGTCATGTTTGACAAACTGAAAAATTACTATGCTACGAAAATAAATCTAAGCGCTTCCAAAACTCTTTCATAATGCGCACGGCAAAAATGTGGAACTCACTACCTGCGTCTGTGTTTCCGTATGAATACAACCCCCAACACTTCGAAGTAAGAGTGAACAGGCATGTGAGCTAGTGCCATCGTCGACTCCGTCTCTCTCGCTCCTGTCGTAGACTGAAGTTAAAAGCGAACCCATTTCCAATAAAAAAAAATCTAGTCCTAAAGTCCGGTATCGAAGTATCCCTGTTGAACCAAGAAGTAGTCATTCTTAGGACTTTACACTAAATAGAGGTACATTACCTAAGAATCATCATGACTTCATGCACCAATTATGTTCAGTTTTGCCGTACCTGAAAAAATGAAAATAAAGTTAGTAGGAGTTTTTAGATCTTATCACACTAAGGCTCGTATTTATAAAGCGATCTCAAGATTGAGAGCAATATTGAGTGCGGATTTGACAGGTAATTTTGTACTGGAATGACATTTCTGATACGAACTAAAACTCGCTGTCACTCTTGAGAGCTGATTATAAATACCGGCCTATGACTGAAATGCTGAATATAAATAGGCTTCTTCACAAGAGTAGTGTGTGTGAAGTGAACATAAGTTTTTCAACCTCAAAAACCGTGTGTCAAACAAAAGGGGTTGGTTTCAGCGTGTTGGGGATCAGGGGAAGAAAAAAAATGAGCTTCAGTGGTCACATTTCAACTAGAGTGACTCAAGTGGCCACTTTTTATCTGAGCTTTTTTTCCTCTGACCCCTTTGACCTGAGAAGGGGTTGAATTATGTAGACGGGCACTTGGCTATTGTATTTGGAAATAAAAGGGAATTCGAGGTTGTTTTATTTTATTGTTGATGTTATTAGCAAGAATATAACGTGAATAACATTAGGCGTCAAAGAGCTACAGACGGACATAAAGTAGGTACCTATCTCTTCGAAATATTATTAGTCTGAATAAGTTTTCTTCAGAAAATCCCGTTTGGAAAATCTGTAAAATAGCATGTAAGCCTCGGCCACATTAATTAACAATTTAAATCATAATTAGTAATACAGAATAACGCGAAAGCAATTTTCCGCCATCTTCCGCGCGGTTGCAGACAAGATCACAAGTAACTGCCAATTTCTGCTTCTGCTGAAGTGTTGGCGAAACGTTCAATCAGGATTGACAAGCAAGGTACATGATACGCAGACACGATGGGTCGTAATTCCAATATAAAGACCCCAGGTTACTAAGATAAATTTACAAGAGTACGCACACAAAAATAACTATTTCGTGTCTTTTGATACGATTATTCCCAGATGGATAGTAGGATCTTTTACAAAAAATTTAAATGCAATGTTGCCAAATAACGAGAAACTATTTTATTTCTAAACAGTTTATTTTTTATTAGCTTAATTAGTCTTACCACTTTTTTTTTTGCTTAATTAGGCCACTTCAGACGTGGTGTCTCGAACGAATAGCTTATACATTTCAATAATTTTTATTGACATCGCAATACTAAACACCACATCCTTCTATCAATCTCGCTTGATCGTCTCATGGCCACTTCAGACGGGGTGTCTCTAATAGGATAAACATTTCAATTGCTTACTCAGACGAAGCTGGATCGATATTGATTGCCAGGTAATCTTGTTTAGCTTTCGCCCTTCGGCTGAGAGAGGCAAGATGACTGGTTTGAAAATAATTTTTTCATTATTTGAGATGGGTTTGATGTTGGCTCAATTCTAGGTCTAAGGTGACCGAAGCAAAATGTACGATTAAACGAATTGGCTCAGTCAGAATTGAAACAAAATATCTAGAAGTCATTTATATAAAACTGTAGCCTGTTGCTTCCATACTAGATATCGTAGATATCAGTCGTTAAGCTATGTCAAAAGCATAACAACTGATATCTCCCATATTAATCGGGACCGGTGGTTTAACGTACCGTCTGAAGCACGGCACGGCAACGGTCGAGTTGTAGTATTTCCCGAAAAAACTTTTATCGCTCGCAGTCCAGCATGGAGATAATAAATACCTATACTGCGACCAGAGGCAAAGGCAATACCCATCCGTCAGGTGGCGCGCGACACACTCAACGTTTCCCGTCCTCACTGTTAGCTCCACGCTGATGTATCGCCTCATATATTGAAACGCGGCGTCTCGCAGGTCGTTTATCTAGAGCACAAAATAAGTCAAGGCTTTTTTCCATCGTCACGCCTGTTTTTCTTGTTAGATAGACAGAGCATCAACAAGTTTGGATTATTATTTTAGATAGGATTGTATTGCTTCTACTGAATTTAGGCCCGTATTTATAATCAGCTCTCAAGAGTGATAGCGAGTTTGAGTTCGTATCAGAAATGTCATTCCAGTACAAAATTACCTGTCAAATCCGCACTCAATATTGCTCTCAATCTTGAGATCTATTTATAAATACGAGCCTTAGAGTTTTACGGACTCTCTAGCCCATCATCCAAATAACTATCCTGAAAATTACGAACGCCTTTTGGTTTTTACGATGAACGGGAAGAGAAGCAGCTAGTTTATTCTATGTTTCTATATGACTTTACTTATTTGAAGTGATTAAGATTAAACAATACAATATGTCTTCTACTGATATATCAATGTATCACCGCATAATATAGGAACGGCGACAGAGACCATCTATATCCGCGCCGCTCACGCCCCCTGTCGGCGGAAGCATTTATCAAGCAGCCTAAGGCAAATAGGTCTTTTGGGTTCATAGATAATGTAGCAGAATAAAGAGAGTCCAAGTTGTGGTACGAATAATGAAACGTACCATCAGTTGAATCATATTAGAAAAAAAAACGGCCAAGTGCGAGCGGGACACTCGCACGATGGATTCTACCAACCTATAAATACTACCTATGATAAAAAGAACATTTTAACTGTCTAGCCATCACAGTTCACGAGATGCAGACGGATAGGCAGTAGAGTCATAGACCCGTATTGATAAACAGTTCTCAAGTGTGACAGCGAGTTTGAGTTCGTATCAGAAATGTCATTTCAGTACAAAACGACCTGTCAAATCCATACTTAATATTGATATCAATGTTGAGATCGCTTTATAAATACGAGCCTTAGTAAAAGGGGTCTGTTTTTTTCCCTTCGGGTACAAAACCTTAAAGAGTCTTGAAGATTATTTAACTTTAGGATGAAAGAGCTACATTTTTGATTCCACCTTTGTTTCATTTCCATTCTGTTGTTTTGTTTCTTAAAGGACTCACACTTATTCTGTAACACCCTGTATTATAATAGTGTGAAATTGACCCCTGTCTAGGAGGTCATTTATCTCAACGCACACGTTCTAACGGTAAATAAACTGCCTTATAAACGACAGAGACTGAATGCTCCTTCGAATTCGGAGCGTCAAAAAAAAAGATGCATAAATATCTATACGTATATTAAGTCTCGTCTTTATCCCTAAAGGGGTAGGCAGGGCGCAAAACGCCTAGTAAATGGCGCAAGCTTCGTCACGTCTGACAAATATTAAGGGATTTTATAGATGACAGGTAATCATAAATGTATACAACTAACCCTCGAATCTCTTTTGCTGACTTCAATAGCATGCCCGGAAGGGCTGCTGGAACATTCTATGTTTTTTCTATCGTGGCCAGACCAGCATGGAAAAAAATATCTGTAGGTAAAATCAGAAAATGTAGAGAAAATATTACCTATATTTTCATTTCTGCACAGTTTGCCGGAAGCTGTCCTTTTCACCCGGTATATAAAATTACACCCTGCTCGTCAATCCGTTTTCAACTTGCTACACTTGGTGAATATGACAAATGCCCCAAAATTTGGAAAATGGGGAAGGCCAAGTTTATATGGGCTGATATAGCGATACGTACCTGAAAAACGTGAAAGCATAATTTGAAGACTATATGTTATGATTATGACAGAGATGGTCAAAGGTTTATTACGATAGAATAGTATTGAAAAGATAGAGTGATCTTGGTTCTAAATTTAAAATGACTCATTTGGGGAAACAGCATGTGTGTTAATTTGGATTGCAGCCAAAACTGTCATCAATTTTATATTACGTGGTTTTCAATTTCAGCTGCAAAGTTTCTAAAGTTACTGATCTCTTTTAAACGATTTTAATAAGTCGTTGATGGTCTACCTACTCCGTCAAGGATACACGCGAGCGTGATTATTACGTACATAACTACACTATTGTCCATGGATAAACTAATAGGTGCTAATAGTTAACTATTATCTTATGTCATGTTAATATTATGTTAATGTTTAGAGGGCTACATGTTTGGTGAAATAAACCCAGAGTTATGTATGTGAAGGTACTGTAAGTGCCTTTCATAGAAGATAGAGCTTTCCACTCCTTAGTTCATCTGTAATGAGTTTTCCCATGGGAATAAGTAGGTATAATTCCAGCGACATAAGCTATCCTATAAATTATTGTCTTTAGGATAGCATCCATCTTTCTGCAGAAGTTTATTAAAATCCTTTAGCAGCTTAGTTGTGTATGAAACAATAAGAAAAACAGACAAAGTTCCTTTCATATAATGGATGGGTGTAATAATATTTTATTCCCATAATAGCCAATAACATTTCTCGGAAAGTCCTGAAACCAAACCTTTATTACCTATACATAACCTACTTATATTACACAAAAATATCGTTATAATTTGATATTCTCTCCTATGCAAACATGAGGGCAAATATATCAAAAGCATGAAATATATTATATCCAAGATTTGGATTTCGCTCGGGGCTTGTGGCTTTTAAGCTACCTGAGGGTCAGTGGAGCCTAATATAATATTTTTGATATATAATATAATATAATATAACACTCGCTAAGAAGAAGAAGACACGATGTAACAGGCTATGAATTTTCTAAAGGCACGCATGTCTTTCTTCGGCGTCTTAGTCAAAGGACTTGCACCCACTGCTGCAGTGCTGCATCATCAAAATTTGCAGCATATCTATGCTGATTGCCCAGTGTAGTTGTTGAAAGATTGTGGCTCAATCTAAGGGCTCAATAGATATATAAATAAAAGAAGTGTAAGCAAATTACTTATAATAAGTCAATTTATTATTTAATATGAATAAATAAGCTCTTGCACAAAAGTGTTAAAATCAACACGTCTTGTGCATTTTATCGTAAAACGCTCTTATGTAACTCTTGTC
>JARACY010002561.1:0-41504 GCA_029255725.1 Scrobipalpa atriplicella
ATCATAATCATCACAAGCAATCTGTTAATCTGGTATGGCATTATCTTTTCGTGGGTACCTATCGCTACCGTGGAAAACATCCCGTTAGGTACTTCTGAAAATGTTGATAGACGTGAATAATCGGAGTAGAAAGTGAAGCGATGTGCCGATGTTGTCAAACTAACTTTATCTACGTCGTCGCCCGCATGTGTCATTTCCCCATAAGCACACACCAATGGGCGCTTTTCCACTAGACGGCACGTCAACGGCAACGGCGACGGCACGGTACCGTCGACGATATCGTAGGTGAGATATTGTATGAAAATCAATGACATTATATGACACGCTTTTCCACTTGCCGGCACGGCACCGTCACGGTATGTCATCTATTCCCATAGATATTGTCACGTGATCGTCGCCGTGCCGTCGCCGTTGCCGTTGACGTGCCGTCTAGTGGAAAAGCGTCCATTGATTAGCTCGCAAACTTGCTGCTGTCAGGGGTTATTTCCGTATGAGTTCAAAAGTCTTAAGTTTTGATATGCTAGCGAGAAACGAAAAGTATTAACACAAAATAAGTAGGTAAAAAGAGTTGGTATGTTACTAAAAACAAAGAAGTGTTTGAGCGAGATATTTTATATTGAATCCTCTATCTGATTTGTCGACAAAAAACTACTCGAAGAACGCTGGTACCAGTTTTTAATAAGTCACCTTAATATCCTTTTGCGTATGACAAGATGTGTAACGCCCAAAATAGGTTTTTTCGCCTGCATTATCCTTACTAAACTGGAACAATCATACTAGACCAAAAAGGCCAAGAAATATATTCATATATAGAAAAAGGTGTATACGAAAACAACCTTCGTATCCTAAGTAATATCGTACGTGATGAGCACGAAACTTGGAGTTTGCAGCTCAAACTCACAACTTTATATTTCACTAGCACTGTTCCTAGTTCCTTAATTGGCTTAAGCCAGACCAGACAAATGAGAACAATTTCTTCTTTAAGTTTACCTTTGCGTTTGGGTGGAATACTTAGAAGTCTATTTAACAATCTAAGGCACATATAATTAATTTTGTTTAGTCGCCTGCTCTATATTTTCCTTCCACTTAAGTTAAGGTAGCATTCGGATCCACGCGACCTCGACCACTAGTTTACGTATCGCCGAGACCGAGTCCCCACACTAATCCAGCTCCTGTTGAATTTCTTGACAGACATTTATATGGGTCGCGACCCATGGCCGCGACTTGGGTTGCGCGCATCCGTCGGTACTTTATGCAAATTCATACAAAGAAGTGTTTCGCAATTTAACCTGCTTGTAGACTTCAAAGGTAATGTTTAATGTAGTTATACGGAGAGTTGAAGTTGGGCGGTTTTTAGACATGCGTGAAATAGGTAGCGAGGTAAAATATGTAACTAGTTATTACTGAGTTTGGTAGGATAAGGTTTTAGTTAAATCAAAAGAAATATACCTTCATGCTTATCAAATACGTATAAACCAGCAGAATATATAAGACAAAATACTATGTTAGGTATATTTAAGAGTAGGAAACGGAATTTTCATTTCCATTTTCGGTACACAAGGACCTGTCGCTTGGTGATACGATTTGGCGGAAAAATTGGGAAAAATTGGTGCGATGGCGCGCTTTCCCGTGACAGCCATCAACACGCTGTGACGTAATGTGTTCGGATACATGGTTTAATAACTTGAAACGTAAATTAAGCCGTATTTTGTAGATAAATCCCTAAAAGCCAATTTTCAATTTTTAATCCATGTCAAGATTTCGTTACTGATATTGAAAATATATTCTAAATTAACGTAGTTCTATTATCTGTTTTAGTAAAAATGTACAAACCCAACCGCCAAATATTAGATAGATGGACAATTCATTGCCAAACATATTTTCACTGAAATAGGTTCAGTTTTAACGAACAATATAAAAACCTACTTCAATGAAAATAATTCTATCAGTACCCGCCCACGCGTGACCTAATGATATATCTAAACATTCTCTTTGAAGTCTACAAGCAGGTTAAATTGCGAAACACTTCTGAGGGCACAGATAGGCCTAGTACACCTATAATAGCACATAGGCAGTCTAATGTACACTGAACTAACATTTTACTAGCGTATATGGAACAGCCATTACGAAAATAAAACATGTCCCCAAAATTCAATAAGGCGTCTCCACAAATTTCGTCCGTATTAAATTTTAAAGCGTTTATATTGAGGTAATTATTCATGAAAACTTATTCTATTTATATTATACACAACACAATGCAGCATGTTTCTCACTTTTTAACCCCTTTTTGTTATAAAATCGACCACTAGTATGAAGAGAGGTTCAAGCACCTCTCTTAAATGGGACATGAAGTGCTTGAATGATGTCTTCTCCATACATATAGTTAGCTCAGTGCTTATGTATGGCAATTTGTGATCGGCTCAGTATCGGGAAATATAGGCTTCCAGGTCAATAGAGTTTGCTGTGCATCGCTCGGCTCCCGACTATCTCTGAGAAAAAATCTGGCCTTTGAGACGTACTTGAAGCATCGACGAGATACTTTCAGCTTCTTTTTTATAGTAATAGATAGGCGTAGTGATTAGTAAGAATCTAGTGAAAAGATAGCTGATTTTATAGATAAACTAATTACGAAATCAGTTATTTTCTTTTTTTTCCGATGCTGGATTGGCTTCAAACAAGTGCATTTTTCTCTTACTGGCAAAAGGCGAGTAAATTATACATCATACTCAGAAAGAAGTCAGTTGTTTAAGAACGAAAATACTCAGTAATTCTCTTTTCTTTCCTCTAACCCCAACAAATCTATCTCAGCCGTCCGATCATAATAGATGGCTATTTAAAACAAGTGCATTTTTCTCTAGGGCTTGTGAGTTATTCCGCCTACTCTCGCGCTCGTATTAATCACGCGGCGAGTGCGAAACCTTGTCGCACGTATCGGTGATAGGCTTAGTAGCGATAGCGAGCGCCATTCGTGGATGTAGTCTTGAAAAGCTTTGAAAGCGTAACAATCGGAATACATTTGAAATAGTGAGAGATTGTGAAAAGTAATGATTAGAGGTACTTTTCCAAGTTGAACTGCACGCAACAACGGCAGACTACACGATAAACTGTAAGATCATAACTGTGACCTATCGCTGATTTTCTTTTGTTTTTCGGAATAGCGTTATTATCTTACAGTTGTTCGTGTATACCGGGCTGCAGTCTGCTGCTGCTGCGTGCAGTGCGGTCTGCTGGTGCTCAATTAGCAGACCGATGGAACGACAGCAAAACTCGCAGGCTGAAGCCCTGCCCGCAATTTTTTTATTCATATCCTTTTATTTCAGGCAATTTCATACTCAAAAATATATCATCATCTCCCCCTTTTCCGTATTTCACGAGATCAGCTACTCAAAAATATATGTTAGCGAAATATGGCAATATAATTTCCTCCGCACAAAACCTATTCAACAACGGCCTAAAACGCCTGCCAAACCCCATTTGCTCTGACAATACAAATCACAAACGGAGTATGTTTTGTCGCCGCCCCAACAGTGCAAATCGTCTGCATGTGACTCCGAGAGATTTACCGAGCACGCCCATTGTGCACTAGAATTGTACTCCACACTGCCTAGTTTATAAGCCCCTGTACGCAAATTGGATATCGATCTCAGAGAATTTACAAAGCAAAGTCCAATCCGCAGAAAAACTAAGTCGATAAAACTAGTTTCCTTGTATTAAATACTGAGTCCATTACCTTTTACTCTCAAATTGTTATAAATGTGATTGTAATCTAATGTGTTTTGATTTTTGTGAGTAATAAAGATATTTGAATTTGAATTTGAGAAGGTATGTAGCTAACTGTCAAAACACAGAACTATTTACCTAACTAACTGCACAATGAAGACTGATGGTAGTATTCGAGTCCACGCGACCGCGACTTTTATAGCGACACTTCTTTGTATGAATTTGCATAAAGTACCGACGGATGCGCGCAACCCAAGTCGCGGCCATGGGTCGCGACCCATATAAATGTCTGTCAAGAAATTCAACAGGAGCTGGATTAGTGTGGGGACTCGGTCTCGGCGATACGTAAACTAGTGGTCGAGGTCGCGTGGATCCGAATGCTACCTTAACTTAAGTGGAAGGAAAATATAGAGCAGGCGACTAAACAAAATTAATTATATTGTGCCTTAGATTGTTAAATAGACTTCTAAGTATTCCACCCAAACGCAAAGGTAAACTTAAAGAAGAAATTGTTCTCATTTGTCTGGTCTGGCTTAAGCCAATTAAGGAACTAGGAACAGTGCTAGTGAAATATAAAGTTGTGAGTTTGAGCTGCAAACTCCAAGTTTCGTGCTCATCACGTACGATATTACTTAGGATACGAAGGTTGTTTTCGTATACACCTTTTTCTATATATGAATATATTTCTTGGCCTTTTTGGTCTAGTATGATTGTTCCAGTTTAGTAAGGATAATGCAGGCGAAAAAACCTATTTTGGGCGTTACACATCTTGTCATACGCAAAAGGATATTAAGGTGACTTATTAAAAACTGGTACCAGCGTTCTTCGAGTAGTTTTTTGTCGACAAATCAGATAGAGGATTCAATATAAAATATCTCGCTCAAACACTTCTTTGTTTTTAGTAACATACCAACTCTTTTTACCTACTTATTTTGTGTTAATACTTTTCGTTTCTCGCTAGCATATCAAAACTTAAGACTTTTGAACTCATACGGAAATAACCCCTGACAGCAGCAAGTTTGCGAGCTAATCAATGGACGCTTTTCCACTAGACGGCACGTCAACGGCAACGGCGACGGCACGGCGACGATCACGTGACAATATCTATGGGAATAGATGACATACCGTGACGGTGCCGTGCCGGCAAGTGGAAAAGCGTGTCATATAATGTCATTGATTTTCATACAATATCTCACCTACGATATCGTCGACGGTACCGTGCCGTCGCCGTTGCCGTTGACGTGCCGTCTAGTGGAAAAGCGCCCATTGGTGTGTGCTTATGGGGAAATGACACATGCGGGCGACGACGTAGATAAAGTTAGTTTGACAACATCGGCACATCGCTTCACTTTCTACTCCGATTATTCACGTCTATCAACATTTTCAGAAGTACCTAACGGGATGTTTTCCACGGTAGCGATAGGTACCCACGAAAAGATAATGCCATACCAGATTAACAGATTGCTTGTGATGATTATGATCTAGAATAAATAGGTAGGTGCTTTTTTAAACGAGAAAACTCCCTATCTTCGCGGGAACACATCATACCATGATCATGCGTGCATGAGTTAGATCCGTGCGTTAGAATTAGACCTTGGCCCAAAAAAGTTCTTAATAAACAACGTTTAGGAAATAAACATTTTAACCGCGAACACAAGCACAGAATATATAATATAGTACTACATAACACAAGTCTAAATCTGAGTGTACACCCCGGGGACGATTAGTTCTAAGCGAGCTTCCGTGTCTAAGCCGGCCTTCGTGTCTCAGCACCTCCCACGGGCTTAGGATTAGGAGCGCGTTTTAAAACACCTCACGATAGAAAAACATTCCACTGATTACCTGGTTAGTCTAATAAATCGATACTGGTTGATGTATTTCTACACTGATTAAGTATTGATTCAGAAATTCAGGATTTAAGCTTATCTGCTCACATTATTAGGTACTTATGCATAAACCGAATTTAACTGGACTGCAATCGCATCGCACCAGCCGTTTGTCCGGCGACGACACTCGCAGCCCATAACCGTAAGCCGATAACCCTGTTAACCCGACAAAGACCTAATAACGACCGGGTAGAACCGGATAAATCTCGAATGCACCGGTTTAATGCTGTTATGAATCGCGGATTATAGATGAGGTTTGAATTTAAAGGTTACATCGGTCATCACAGAATAGATAATAATCCTAAAGGCTAAGTTGACAGGCAGATAAAAAAATCACCAGAAGCTTGGCAGTATGGCCTAAGTGACTAAGCCTTACTCATATTAAAAAAAAAACAATATTGCAACGCTATTGAATGTATTACAAGTAGTACGGCCGTTAGCCGAAAAAGCTTGCACTCTCGCGTGATGGGATGAATGGGTCTCAGACTGGTTGTACACATCCTAAGATAACTGTTGAGATATGTTGCCCTGGTGGGTACACTCTATGGGTCTGCAGGCAGGGTCGGTTAGGTTACAATAGGAGCAATTACAGTATCTTAATGATATAGGAGTGGTGCTCGAACAAAGTTTGGAGCACACCCTGGTCAGATTCACATCGTGGTGAAAAAAATCCAAAATGGCGGAAAACAAGATGGCCGCCATACAAAATAAAAAGTCAGATATCTCCTAAACGATGAGAGATAGATGGAGAGTGTTCGAATAAATGTTATAAGCAATGATAGTGGGTAACTTTCGGTGATCACGAAAATCCAAGATGGCGGATCCAAAATGGCGCCTGATAAAAAAAATGCTCCGATCAGGCTGCAATTTGGTTGCTGAGAGGTTATTGAAGTACTTATTCGATATTTATAGTTCGTTTTTCAAATCCACCGTTTTCCAAGATGGCTGCCATACAAGGGTTTTTTGTATCAAGAACTTTGATCATGTCTGGCGTGGAAACAGTTGCTCGTAGTGGGAGTGAATAGTACTATTCTGTATTTGAATGTGTTGTTTTATTATTTCTGTGGTCCTCTCCCCCAATACGAGGAACTGTTTACGCGCCAGAATCGATTAAAGTTTCTTTAAATACAACGGTTTTTTGTATGGGGAACTTTGATCAGCTCTGGCGCAAGAATGTTTGCTCGTAAGGGGCTAAAATCGTAAAATAAGTAAAAGCTCTACAAGCCAAAAAAATTGTAGTATCTACCTGCCTACTCCTATATAATATTCCCACACCAGAGCTGATCAAAGTTCCCCATACAAAAAACCGTTGTATTTAAAGAAACTTTAATCGATTCTGGCGCGTAAACAGTTCCTCGTAGGGGGGGCGAAGACCACAGAAATAATAATAAAACACATTCAAATACAGAATCGTACTATTCACTCCCACTACGAGCAACTGTTTCCACGCCAGACCTGATCAAAGTTCTTGATACAAAAAACCCTTGTATGGCAGCCATCTTGGAAAACGGTGGATTTGAAAAACGAACTATAAATATCAAATAAGTACTTCAATAACCTCTCAGCAACCAAATTGCAGCCTGATCGGAGCATTTTTTTTATCAGGCGCCATTTTGGATCCGCCATCTTGGATTTTCGTGATCACCAAAAGTTACCCACTATCATTGCCTATAAAATTTATTCGAGCACTCTCCATCTATCTCTCATCGTTTAGGAGATATCTGACTTTTTATTTTGTATGGCGGCCATCTTGTTTTCCGCCATTTTGGATTTTTTTCACCACGATGTGAATCTGACCAGGGTGTGCTCCAAAACTTTGTTCGAGCACCACTCCTATATCATTAAGATACTGTAATTGCTCCTATTGTAACCTAACCGACCCTGCCTGCAGACCCATAGAGTGTACCCACCAGGGCAACATATCTCAAAAGTTACCTTAGGATGTGTACAACTAGTCTGAGACCAATTCAACCCATCACGCGAAAGTGCAAGCTTTGTCCTGATTTTGATCCTTAACAGCCGTACTAAAGGGAGTAATTGCAATATAATCGTTTACAAAATATGGACAGATGGGCATTGACGGATGGCGGTGATGGCCGATCCGTATCCGTCATCCACGTCATGTGTGGGACCTACCTAGTTAACTGAAATATTTGATAGCGGATAATCTTGACCAACTTGGCAATACAATCAATGAGAAGTGATTTCAGCTGATGGACTTGTTTCCACGCCAAGACTATTAAAAAACAAAAAAAAAAGATTGGTCACTATTGATTGCTATGCACGAAGAATCTGTACCTATCCAACTATCACTTGGGTCTTACTTCTTCTAAGGTCTTCTTTACTTTAAAGTTCATTCGCCCCTAGCTGTCACTAGAAGAATCAGCACACTGAAAAAAAAAAAAAACAAACCTGACAGATTGAATTTGGTAAAATACGTCCTATAAAATACTAGAAAAACTTCCCGATCGTTTGTAGAAAGATTGAACTGACCGATTGGGAGGTAAAGTAAATGTTGGGCATGCCTACGAAAAGAGCAAATTCCACCTTTGACGTGGATTCTGGTACCGATTGCAAATTGAAGCTGTCGAATTCCAGACTGGAAATTTAAAATTGGAATGAAAATAAAAAGAACCCTTCAGTTGGAGGGTAATCCGGGTTGCCTTTGAAAGCCAACTCGTGGGTTGGCTCCGGGAAACCAGTTCGGTTTGGATATAACTTTGAGTAAAGTTTCACAAACCAAAATCATTGCTGGCTCAAAATTATTTGACGCAAAACCTATTGCAATAAAACCTTTCAATGGGATTAAAACTTGGAGTAATAGGTACCTAGGTATCAGTTTGTTGATTGTAGAAATGGTTGGTCCTTTTGCAAAACGAGAAAGAGTCCTTTGTCGTACGTTATTCGTCTTTAGTGGAACAATCCATAGTATCATATTTTGACATTATTGAAAATATAATAATAATAATAATTTCGGTAAACATTTCTTTCGAACGCCCGCGATTGACTAAGGCCGGAGCCCACCAACAGTTTAGACTAGCTGTTTACAGATGGTTTATTGCTAAACTTTCTTGAAAACTTGGTTAATACTTTCGTTCCCTCCAGATTCCTTGCCTAAACCATGCCTAAACCTATGATCGACCAATCGGGTCAAGCCTTGATTATATATTCTGTGGCTATGATAAAAGGACATTAATGATACTCCTTTGAGCGTTTTATCGTTCAAGCAGTTATCATTCAAAAAAATATTTGACCTACTTTCATGATCACCATTTTTTTTGTTCATTGCAGTCTCAGATGAAAATCTTTTTGTGATTAAAAAGTGAGTATCAGGCTCATAATAAAAACTCTAAGGTAACCTACCTATTTATTTAGTATCAGGAACTTTAAAAGCAAAAAGATTTTATTATGACTGATTATGATTATTAATTTCTATCGTTTCATTACGAAGTTCAAAGAGGTCTCTAATCTAACTTCTGATCATTCATGAAGATTATTTTTATTATTTTTACTTATAAAGTTAACTAGTTTATGTAAATTAATGTTATAAAATGAAATATTTTACAGTAAATCCTTTTTTGATTTATACTGCTAGCAGTTATTTTATCTATGGCCTGTGACATTGTGTCATTTTACTTTCTGTCAAGTGTGTCCGTTTGGTTTGTTTCAAAGGATTTTCCGTATTATTTTGATTTATAATTTGCCAATAAGAATACCAATCTATATTAAATAATCCTCAAATACAACCGTGTGAGATATTCAAGTAGACAAAGGACTCAATGGATAAAATATACAGAATGAAGCACCAGTAGCCAAAAAATCAGACGAAGAGCAACCTTGCCCTTTATAAACAAGATTTATAATTTTGACAAATTACTTTATTTATTGGTTTATAAAATAATAACTAATTTGTTCTTAACATGTTGTAGAATTGTTTTCTGTACGTAACAACCACTTCAAATATAAAATCGAGAGAACCATTTCATCACCATACAAAACACTTTTCTTCTGTCATGTGGGTTTCGAGTCGATAGACCCGATGAATCCTGGTGTTAGCATTGTGAACCACCTAATAGCACAGCTAAATAGGCCTCTCACATGGTTTGTGTAACAACTACTATATCGAAGACAGCAACCAGGACCGACGGCTTAACGTGCCCTCCGAAGCACGGAATTCTTTTTCAAAACACTGAAAAACAAAAAGGAATTTCAGAAAAAAATATTACGAATATAGGTACACATAGTTATCTATATCTCTATGACATTTTTGCCCATTTAGAAAAAGCATGGAGCAAAAGATCTGGAACGACTGTGGCAGATAGTCAGAATCAGTAATTAGGCCAAGAAAGCAAAATGTCTGGTTTATTTAATTGTCAAGAAGGGCTTCAGCCTATATTGCTTTAACCAAACTGGGGAGAATCTCAATGAGAAATAAATAGATAATATCATGCTCAGACCAACAGACCGCAGAGGCAGTTCATCATCATCAGCCACAACAGTCCACTGCTGGACATAGGCCACCCCAAAATTGGGGGTATATGCCATACTCACCACGCTTGGCAGGCGGGTATAACAGGGAACGCTGCTGCCCATTCCCTGGATTAATCCTTTAGTCTAGCCTTTTACGACACCCGCAGGAAGTGATGGGGTGATGCTATTCTAATCCGGCACCACACAGGCAAGGCAGTTACTTAGGTATTAACTTAGTTGTAAATACCTCTGTATCAATACTTTCTTTTCTTTTGTAAACAACGTTATTATTTGTTATCTTCTTAAAGGCTGGAACAAGATACAAATATTAGGAATATAATCGAATAACAACTAAATCACAATTAATTAGGTTCCTATACGCACAAGCAGCATAAAATGAAGGAACTTCTAACTTCTAAAAACAAATTATTGGGTCCTATACCTATACAAAATATTCTTCTTCGAGTCTAAGTGTGACCCGATGAACTCTGATGTCAGAGTTTTTAAATCGTCTCCTAGTTCCCAGCATTATATGCGTCTGCCATAGGAATCAAATCAACTTCAATACATTGTTTGCGGAATAGCTAAAATACATACAGTACACGCGACAAATAAACGTAGGTGTAGCGTATTATAGGGATTTGTACATCATCTTCCCAAAACAGAAAGCAGCAGCAATGTCCACTTCATCCTTTAGTCCGTGCTAATAATAATAAAACATACAAATAAATATTAAAATATGATAGGTAGGTATCAACTTGAAAAGCCCGGATGATGTAGGAAGCCCAGATGGTGTAGTGAATAGGGCCGCGGCCTCCTTGGCAGGAGGTCAAAGGTTGTGTAACCTAATCTAAGATTAGGTCTGGTTTCCCTTCTGGGTTGCGGAAGGCTAGGAAGATGATGATAGGTATCAACATGAATAGCATTTTTGCAGAAGGGCTAAATAATCTTGGATGCAGGTGAATGAAATCTATCGCAAGTTCTTTCAGTACCTACCTAGGAATAGTTACTAATTTTGTACCTATATTTCGTTTATTACTATGGTATATCATGATTTAACATATCAAACTTTACTTACGTGTTTGTTTATGTTTACATATTGTAGGTCATTCATTATTGTTGAACATCATAGGTAGGTACTATGATCACAGTCACTAAAAATGTTTATAAAACTTTGAACTTTTTGGGTTTGTTCTAGAGATTCCAATTTGCTGTTTTTATTTCTGCATTCAAAGTTTCTGTCTGTGCTTTGTATTTTTCAGAAAAACGGTTTTAAATTTAAATACGGCCCAAATAAAAATGACAATAGAAGTCATTTATGGACGTATGTCACCATGGTTGCCTTCCCAACTAGCAAAATCAGTACTTCAAGACTAAATCAAGACTACTTTTTTTGTACTTGTACGATACTTGTGGTTTACTACAATGCTGGATTTGGGTACAGTTATAGGAGCATTCTTTTCTTATAAAGATCGTACAATCAACTTATAGAATGTCAGTTATCCGTATAGTACACTTGAGGAAGCGCAATTGCTTCTATAATTATCTGAAACTACACATTTTTAAGTACAACCACACTTGTTAGTATCTAACGTAAGCATCTTACTAAATCAATTTTGTTTATAATGCTCTAGTAATATACTTAGTTGTTAGTAATTATAAGTACATTTTATAAACTGAAAAAAAAAACTGAATCAGTTTCTTTGGCTGGTTATTGCGGTGAGTTGTGATGAAAGCAAAATATTAAAAATGTAAGTATCCATTTCCTTTTATAATCTAGATATAATTTGTAGTGACTGCATAAGGTAAATAATCTCCATACTGCACATATAGTGTGGGAACTCGCCGGGGAAGTCATTTTTGTTGTAAATTTGTACCAAAATTTATTTAATTTTACAACGCGCTTTGCAAAATAGCACTTATAATATTTGTTGTTAAATAATCATTAGACCATTTTTATGATCATTCGCCATTTTTTTTGCAATACTCTGCTTTGAGTATTTTAAAGAACAATTGTTAGTCAATTAGTACTTGTAGTAGTCGCAATCAAGACAACATGCCTCCATATTGAAACAAATTTAGGGTTCCTTATACAATCGGACTACATATGTGATTGATGTAGTATCTTATACGGTTTTTTGATCTTAAAATGCTCTTATTAAGCACTAATGCATTTAAAAGGGTCTCAAAGAAGACTGTTACGAGACAAACTTATAATGATCTTAGCTAAGAGTGTTGTAATATCTTATGTTCTTTTGTTTGATATTAAAACGCTCTTATTAAGCACTAATGCATTTAAAAGAGTCTTAAAGAAGACTAACTTCGAATTATCTTAGCTAAGAGTGTTATAATATCTTCTTTTCTTACAAAATGCTACTATAAGATTTCAAGACTATTAAATCTTTCTGCAGACAATTATAGGATGCGTATTCCTATAAGTCGTTTATAAGATAAACTTGTAGTCAACCATAAGACTAAGTAATAAAAACAAATGCTCTTGAGAATATACACGCTTGTGAAATGTTATAATAAGTAAAAAAGACCTATAATTGTTTTGTAAATAGTTTTGTAGCAAACTATAAGACTGTGATATAAATCCTAAAGCGCTTGAGTATATTCAAGCTTATGTTAGCGTATTATAAGAGACAAAGTCTACAACAATGCCTTTATAAGAACATTATTAGAGGGGTAGACTTATAATCTATCACTATAGGATTACTTTGCTTGTTGGGTTGCCAACGGGATGGTTAAAGCTAAACTCGTGTCATGTATGATTAACCCCTCGTAAACCATTAGGTAACGCAAACCACTCGTAAACCATTTGTAAACAGATGGTTTCCCATACAAAAATGCCTAAAAAAGATGGTCGTGGGATCGAAATTTTTGACACACTGTTTATCTTCTCATAAACTCGTTTATAAGTTGATGGGACCGCCCCTAAGGGTAAACTTAAAACCATGTGTGAGCTTGTGCCTGCCTATTTCGTTTCTGTAATTTATTTGCGATTTTATGTAATGTGTATGTTATAATTTTGTAATGAAATAATTGCTTTGTACTTACTTTTAATTCTATTGGGAAATATTGTACAACACTGCACAAATACAACAAGTTTATACAGACTTCTTTCTAGGAAAGTTATATCCCTAATACATTATTATTACGAAATATATTGGTTTGTTTTGTTCTCTAGACCGCGCCATAAGACGATCAGTTTTATTATATTTCGGGAAATGCCTACAAGAAATAACTGTGTTTAATGGACAGCGGCCATTATATTGTTTTCAGGGGTTGTTATTGGCAGTTGTGGATGTGCGTGATATTTTTTTTTCTTTTTTTATATTAGGTTTTGTATTAGATTACGAAGATTGTTCTTCTTGGACTGTTTAGTGCTTGTATGTTACGAAGGATTGAGTGGGCCGTAGGAATGCCATCACTAATAATCATACCATTTCCGGTAAACCGATTTTTCCAAAGAATAGTGGATAATTCCCAAAGTGCAAATATGAGTAGCTAAATTGAAAAAGTTTCGGGTAATTTCAAAATATCATACCTACACACACACTAAACGCAAGCCTGAACATCTTTTTGTAAGCAATCACGAAATACAGCCAACCTATTTGTGAGACCTTGAGAGAAAAGTCTGTAATTTGCTAGTTGCCCAACAACACTTAGCCTTGTTTCGTTCTGGGTTTATTAAGAACATATTATGTCGTGTCCTTCAACGTTGCCTTTTTAGGGTTCCGTACCCAAAGGGTCAAAATGGGACCCTATTACTGAGACTTCGCTGTTCGTCCGTCCGTCCGTCCGTCCGTCCGTCTGTCTGTCACCAGGCTGTCATCTCATGAACCGTGGTAGCTAGAGAGTTGAAATTTTCATAGATGGTGTATTTCTGTCGCCGCTATAACAACAAATACTAAAAACAAAATAAATTAAATATTTAAGGGGGGCTCCCAAACAAAAAAACGTGATTTTTTGCTCATTTTCGTAGATAATGTTTCGGAGGCTGTTTCTCATGAACCGTGATAGTTAGATAGTTGAAATTTTCACAGATGATGTATTCTGTTGCCGCTATAACAACAAATACAAAAAACTGGCCAAGTGCGAGTCGGACAAGAGATATGATTTTATTTGTCATTTTTATAAATGTTAGTACGGAACCCTTCGTGTGCGAGTCCGACTCGCACTTGGCCAGTTTTTATATACGCATCCATCTAACTGAGGAAAATTATGCTGGCTTCTTGGTAACGAAAGCAATTCGCTTCAAAAGAAATATGATTCCGAAATTTACACGTGTTCATATCTTCGCCTAGCTAGAGAAACGAAGGAAGCAGCACGTTAATCTATTTCTTATTTTTTTTATATTCACTGAAAAAAAAAAAAAACCTCTTCTATATTAGAATCAAGAATATACTTTTAAAAAGAAGAGATAGAGACAGAGGTGGCATAAGTAAACCATGTGTGGATACAGTGTGGTGTGGTGCATATTTACTAACTACCCATACTACCCAAGCATCATTCATAAGTCTGTTTTTTTTAAAACAACGTAGGCGTTTTTAGAAAGTATACTTAGTAGGTACTAGGTGGCACTAGTTACCGATTGCTAGTAGGTAAACTTGACTCGCCTTAAACAAGATTCTAAACTGAATTGATAGCTAGGTAGATTGGGAGATATAAAATAAATACAAATCCTCGCACGTTGAGTCTGGTTTATCTAAACGGCCAGCCTAGATCCGGCCAGTATCCATCCCTTCGTTATCAGCTACTGGAATTATTCCATAAATGTGGGGTTTGTTGAAATGTTTGTTCGCGCTGTTTGTTGTGGCGTGATATAGGCTGGACGTGGACATTTTGGGTAGTCGGTAGAAAAAGTTATTTTGAATTTTAAATTTAGGCAGCGTCCTGTCCTGTGTGCTTCACTCCTGTTTTTATCAGGTTGGCTGTCATGGCTGCTCTTACTTTTTTGACTCGGGAGTTCGTTAAAATGTATGTTTGATATAAAATTTCTATGATTGTTCTGGATCTGATACTGAACTTATTATGATGTGTAAATCTGTATACGTATTTTCTTTACGTTCTACAAATAGTTTAGTAGTGAGCACTGATTACAGAGCAGAAGATAAGTCCAAAACTATTCATCAATCAGGTAACAAAAAGTGTTACAGTATATCCTCTTCTACCTAATAGAGAGACACACCCCATAGATATAAAAAAATACGACCGTTTTCCGGATTTACGGGAGATTTGACTGTCCTGTTTACCCAGCACTCCTGCTCACGGAAAGGAACAGGAAAAACATTTCACGGCCTAATCCCTCGGGAGAGTGCCGCCATCTATTGAACCTTTAATGTACTTAATTATTGTTCCGCTGAACGTATCGCCTCCTCTGGGACCGATGGGGTCTTAAAGGGAAATTGTACTGACATCGCCTTTCTTTTGTTTTAGGTCAGGTGTTTTGGGGTTTCGTGTGAAGATACCGCTGAGAGCTGATGTTATCTATGTAAGTGTGTTTGATAGTTTTATGTAAAATGTATTCAAAATAATTTACATATTGTACACTATACTCATCAGTTACAAATTATAATCAAAATAGTATATTTTCTGCTCCAATAATTTACCTACGATTGTGTCCCCTTTGAAATAACTGAACCTTAAATTCCAATTTCGGGATTACGTTCGATATAGTTACCAACATACCTGCGATATGGTATAATATTTTGGGGTAACATTATGAACCCTTCGATATTTCAAATATTCTTACCCCATTGGTCTACAGCTGTACAGCTGAGCTGTGGCAAATTCTTTAACTGAAGAATGAATAAATGAAACCCATTAAGGGTAATACCACTTTCCTCCAAATTATGCAAAAACGTCTATCGGCTCCAATTTTGCCGCTCACAAAGAACGATTCAGGGTGGATCTAAAAACACTAATGTATTTGATCGGAGTTCTCATTAAATTACATTAATACAAAGAAGCCTGTGAACCGTGACGAGGAACAAATGGGCCTATTGTGAGAGTATCAGCGATTCGGGTTCGGGGGGGTAGATGGAAAGGGGGAGGGAAGGTAGGATCGGTCCGCAATAACGCTTGTATGTCAACCTTATCAGATCCACTTCTAAGGCCGTAGGATCATCCCATTGTTGCCCTGTTATTAAACTAAATCGAACCTGTTTTGCATAAGACTTGAAGATACTGTATGGGGTCTGGTCTGGTTCACGTGCAAATTAGTATATTTGTATACCCGAATAAATACAAAATAGTTTTAGGTGAGCGGGGGTGTATCTGCTACAAAAAATTTGAATATCAAAACCTAATTAAATGGTAAGTCGCGACACGTGACTTGTCGGAGAGTTATGAACACTTGACCTTTGCAGACAATATCCTCAGAACGTGCCCATAGCCCGCACCAAATTGGTCCGCGTTAATAGAATTAAATCTTGAAGGCTCTATCAGAATTCTACGAAACAATTCTCTAGCTTTCCACGCTTTTAGCTTTTATCAGAACAAAGACCCTTCCGCTCTGGCGGCTCGAAGGGATCGTGATTCCCTTCATTATAACCGTTGTCATGTCTAAGCAATTTTAAAGGCACCTTTTAAAAGCACTCAGAAGAAGTGCTATTTTTGCCAAATTGCCTCCGAAGACTGTCCTATTGTTAATAGCAGAATTACTCGGCTGTATAAGACATCGGAGGACCATTTATCAGGTTCAAAAGCGCGATCGTTCCTTGTCTCACGTGGGGCCACAGGCACAAGCTACCTCGAGATATTGCCGTCGCCTGCGACTGGTCATCTCGTGATTTATCTCGCTCGTGCTCACTCCTTGATATTTATTATCACCTATTCCCCGTGCGGCAGATGTTTTTGTTTTACCCACACGAGAAAACCGATTCCTATCGTAAATAATCTTGGCGATCCGAGGGTATTCGATATTTTATTCATGCGCTTTCGTCTCGGAATATGACGTCGTTTTTTGATCGAAATATATTTTACTATTATGATCTTCTGAGAGGGCGAGTGAAGAGTTATGGATGAAACTTCCTATATTTCCTTGCAATAAAATATGGGTTACACCTTCATGTGAATTTTTGAATCGCCAATTTCGTTGGTATAATATCGACATGTTTATGAATAACAGGAGAAGTACCTTTATGCAGAGTAGAGAGAAAGTTTATGTGGAAGAAATATAATGCTATGATTTATGTTTATCTAATTTTCCTTTCATGAGGGGCGTGCAGATTGTAGGGAGGGCGAGTCGAGACGAGGGTGAGGGAGGGAGAGGTCACTAAACTTTTGTTTGCGAACACACAATGCAACATGTGAGGTATACTCTCAGTTCTGTCTTCATACACTCACGTTTGTTGGAACGTGAACGTGAAATGTTTGTTTACATTTCGCTTGTATTTACAACAGTTAGAGAAGCATTCTACAATGTTGCGCTTTAATTTTATTTTTCCTGAAACCGTGCGAGATTAAATGCTAAAACTGACTAGAAAAAGCTGTGTAAAAGTTGTCAGTGTTTTGCCGATAGTAGTTGTGGGAGAGTTTTCGTTGCCGTTGGAGAGTGAATCACTAATAGCTTCCGACCGCTTGCCGCAGGCCGAAATGAAACCAGCGGGCACGGGGCGGCCCGGGTCACGTGGTACCAGCCCCCACACAACAGCTGACTAATACAACGCCAGGAAACTGCCGAGAAAATTACACCCTGCTATACTATCGAACGTAGGTCGGTTCGAGAAAAGCTTGCGATGTAACAATACCCCTCGAGACTCGTTTTTCCTGTTCGGAGATTTTCCAGCTCTGGGAGATTGTGCTGGAATTCAAACTTTTGATTGTGGACTCAAAATATATTGCTCTTCATTTGATTATGTTTAGAATTTAGCTTCGAATCTAAACTTTGGTTATAAAAATAAATATTAAACGCAGCATCACCTTCAAGGTGCATAATGGAAAAACTTCACGAGATGAATTGTGAAATTTCGTAGAAACTGCCGTTGCCGCGCTTGGCACGAGCCCGACACGACGCGTCGAACAAAAGCCTGTGACGCTCTAAGTTTTATCTATTTTTTACTCGCAGATAGGAACAGCCTCGCGGAAAAAGTGCGGAAAACACTTACGTTTTTCGTTCGAAATTGTTTTGGCTTCCATCCATCCGGTAGAGGCGTGGAGAAAATAAAAGTTGTTGCCTATTGTTGCCGCTGATAGATGCTATCAAAACCTGAATAACAGCAGAGTCCAAAAACAAAAACGGACGAGACATAGATTTGATGCATTACATCAAAAAGACACAAATCTACAGCCCACTTCCAAATGTCAATGCGAACTGGAGCAAGCAAAAAAAAACACAAAAGGACCGTCCTTTACGAAAGCAATATTCATTATTGCAGTGAATCCAGGCCAGGCTCCACTAGTTCCCTGGTTTCCTTAGGCTCCTTTGACAGGCCTCTGTCACTAATGGACTTACTAATGCACCCAGATCGCGGAGCATCCGACCGAGATGGCGGTAAAAGGATTGGAACGTGCGAAAGGAATGGAACCTGCGGAATATCGAGGAATTTTTCCAGCAGATTGAATTAGAAACGGCGCGAGATGAAATGTACTTGACTTGCCTGTGCTGGGGGTATATGCTTTTATTTTTAGTTCTCGCTTCTAATAGAATAGATTTAGAATGAAATATAGGTATCTATATTTTTAATACAATGGTTTCAAAAACGTTACCTAAAACAGAACAGTGTGACTTCTTTAATGTCACGACGTAAAAGAAAGAAGAAACAACGTTCTTCAAGTACCTTAGAAGCATCATAATTTTAAAAGTGTTTTCCTTTTAAATTCCTTTACTTAAAGTCTTTGGTGATATTCCAAAGTTTTTAGGGCTCGGGTCAATGTTTCTCCTGGTGTCCTCCGCCCTCAGACTCGAGGCTCTAATAAAGGATCAAACTTCGTTTCTGAAAGCGGCGACGAAGTATCGCCTTTGAATCTAATTCCCGACTCCCGCTGTTGTGATATTTATTCCATTTCCAAATTGTTGCTTTCTTTTCTTCCCGCGATATTAGCTGCGCGTACGAAGTTTCATTTTCTGTTTTGTCGCGAGTTTATTGGATTTGATTGCCGAGTTTTCTACGGAGAACTTTTTGCTGTTCATGAAACAAATCCAAACTGTACAAATAAAAACCATAGCAGATGTTCTCAATATTCGAAAGCAAATTGGACAATTTCCTTTCTAAGAATTCTTCTTTGAAGGGACGTAAAGCTTTGGCTGTGCCACCGACCAATTTTATTGCCTTATCTTGGGAGCGATTTCCACGGGCTAATTGTGCCAGCAATCTAGTTACGGAGGGCCGCTACCACTTGCCGTGTCCAACTCCCTTCACCCAGGCCCTTCATTTACCTTCCCCCTTGCTTGTTTCACTTAATTGCAATTTAGAGCATATTTCACGGTTGCCAAAGACCAATTTGCGTTGTTCGTTAAACCGGAGTCGGAATAAGCACTTTATTGTTGCCCAAATTAGAAATAAAGTAAGCGGTCTTTCATAGGATTTCGTTTTCCATGTTCTTGGGGTCCCTTTCCATCTTGATCAAGCGTAAACCGCCCCGGGTGCAGTGATATCTTTGGCCATGTTTTGAATGTAGCCAGTCGATTATTATAACGGTTTCTGGCCCCATCTCGTCAAGGGCCCTCTTTCGTCCGACCGCGGCCCTCCAAACGTTTTGATTGTGTTTTTCCTCCGTTTTAGCATGATCCGGATTTCACTCAGGACGTTTCCTGTGCAATATTTAGTTAATGTAATTTGTGTTCTTTGTCTAATCCTCGTTACATTTCGTAATGCTTCTTTTAATGTTGAATGCTGTTTCTTCTCGGATTAACTTGATCCTGTTTCGTTTATACAGTAACATTGAGTGGAATTATGCCTCTTGATACTTCCTTGTATAGCTGGTTTTATTCGCCATATTTTGCATTGAAATTGATATTAAAATTTATTCTCGCTCTTATTTAATAACGCTAGTCGTGCACTGAGATAATTAAAATAAGAAATGTGGCTATAACTTTAGTATTAGCTATAGTCGAATATAATGTAGATATGACACTCGTTTAAAATACCACCCACTTCGGCAGACTAGTTAGAGCATGAAGTTTCTTTTTAAAATAATTTACGGAATTTCCGAACTTTCCTTTATATAATAATACATTTTTCTAAATCGTAGCCAATAAGGTTACATTATTGTTACGTAGAGACATATTCTAGCCAATTTGTTATTAGAAGACATGTTAGATGATTAAAGTTAAAAAAAAGAATGTAGGTATCTATCGCTAGATTATACAAAAAATCTGAATGTTGACGCTCCAAAAATTCTTACATTTCGTATTCATGTAAACTTGCATACAGTTTCACGAAGCACGTAGTACCTGCATGCACTGGGTAACTTCATACACAACTTGCGTGAACCGAAACTGGGGCACATTCTCGAGCAACTAAACGGAAATTGTTGAAATTATAGACCACGCGCTCATTACTTGCATTTTATCGCAGAGTCGACTGCATGTGCCTAAGTATTTTCCTGAGGAAGTATCTGAAATGTAACTACCGATATGGTGGCTTTTAATTATTGATCACCAAAGCCAGGAAAAAATTGCCGAGGTTAGCAGCGGATAGAGAAGAGACCAAAGTAAGCGCGAGAAGGATGTTTAGGGACACCTTGATAATCTTGCTCTAATGCTTGATTAAGACCTGTGTCTATTTTACTTCAACGGGAAGAGAAAATCGTTTAATTGTACTTAGGCTTTACACGACAGTCGGTGCAAAAACAAGACAGATCTATTATTAGGACAGACCGATAGACATGAAAATCATAAACTACGAATTCTAAAAACTTGGCTGAAGATTTTTAATAGAGTCGAACAACTGGCTTCAGGTCACACATAAAAAGTATTCTTGTTTCCCAATTGGTATCAAAATACAGTATGCACCCATGTCCGCAGAAACCATACTCGTGTTGCGAATATAATCTGTGGTAATATCGGTAATTTTAAACCGGTCGGCATCGATGCCGCCGTGTCACTTGTTAGTTAGCCGCCGTTACTCGGTGCTTGCACTCAGCCATTTTGTTTCCTGGTTAGTTTTAAATTTAGAACATTGCGGTTTTATTTTCTTTTGGAACTTTTGTGCCAGTATCAGAAACTGGTTTTTATCGGTTTTTAGTGTGGTGTTTACGGTGTTTATATCGAATCGATATCAGTGTTATTTTTTTATGTGGTTGTGAACCAGTTTTGGATGCAGTTATGACGTCATTTGCGGTCTTATGATCGCGTTGAATGTTTATTGTTTGCATTTAACTTTTATCGGTAAGCTTTATGTGTTTTTTTATTTGCATGCGAATTTCCAATTATCCAATCCAAGTCCTTTCAAACTATCTAAAGCGACTCCAAAATAAAAGCTTTTGGTATCCTGACTTGACCCGGAGGTTACGTCAGGATTCCACTGCTAGATCATTTATCTCCAACACAGTCTGACCAAGTGACCACGTCACGGTGAACACAACTGCTAAATGTTTCGTGTTTTTATGGGTATCTAATCTATGATTTTGCGGATAATGTAAATGTAAAACACACAGAAGAGTAAATAGCGTTTAGTGGTAAAACACGTCAAATTGGTTTGAAGCATCGCCATCGGCGGTCATTTTATGCAATCTTACGGCAAATTAGGTATGTCAATGTTATGTTCTTTTTTTTGCGTTTATTTGCTTTCCCTTTCTTATGTTAAAGTTAATAAAGTGACAGTGCTATCTTAAAATTAATCGAGAGCATTAGCTCCTAAACTTTGCCTATCTTTCACTGCAAGCTCAAAAGTAGGTACATTAAAGTCTTCTAATAGTGCTTTGACCCGCGTGCATTGAACCATAACTAATGGATGCGTTCAAACGCGGTAGTTCACGGAACTATTCCCGATATGCCCAACCCGGTTGTGAACCTGTGACCCGATTACGAGCAGCCTCCATTATCATGTACTTTTCTTTCATACACTTTTATCGAACGCAAAGAGAAACATGACAGTAATTTGATTCAATCTACGGCAGTTGCAAGCAATAAGAAAAGATGTAGGTTTAATAGTCCTCCCAGCTGAATCTCCTAGACATCAACCAAACCAACTGTGTTTACTTAGTTTTTACTGCCCCAGCAGTGTTAGCGCAACACACAAGAGCACTCTCTATTCCTAGAATCTTTTATTCTGATGCGAGAGACTGACTGACAGAGAGAAATACAGGCGCAGGACCGACTAAGTATTTACATGCCTATTTCATCTCACTTTTCGGACAATCAGGCTGATCCTTGACTGATAGAGCCTACAATGTCCAAACCAAACTAGAAACAACAACACAAAGTCGTTATCCCCCGCGGGGAATCCAACCCAGGACCTCCGGATCGAGAGCCTGACTCAAAACACCCAGACCACGGAAGCAGTATATTTACTTTATACGCAGATAATGTAAAAATAGAACCCCTATTTTCAGTTGGTCCGACCACGTGATAGTTCCACAATACCGTCTCTGGCCCAGCAAGATAAATGACTCCGCACTGAAATACTGGAGTGGAACCTCTTTAGGTCAGCTCGGGTAACCGTAATAGGCTTTGTAGAAACTTGCTGCTTTTGTTCTTTATTTGAAAATGGAATAGCACGTTATCCTGGCTGGTGCGATTTCATATTTAAATAAGATAATTCGATGAGTTTGCGAGAGAGTTGAATGTGATAATTCGGCTAGATACTACCAGTAAAACGCATGGGCGAGTAAGTGAGTCTTTATAATGAACTACTCTGCTCTGACTGTTTTGCAAAGTTGCTAATTCTGAGTTTTTTTTTTATTAGAAATGGATTTGCTCTTGACTCTAGATACAAGTTGAGGGACGACAGTGACAGAGTCAAAGATGGAGCGAGCTTACCGCTGCATCTGCCTGTTATACTGCACTGGCACTCCCACGCACCGACGGAACACAGTAAGCTGTTTGGCGCTGGACTCCGCCCTTGCGGAGCCTGCCATACTTACCACCGTTTTGTTGGGATCGTTCAATTCGCATAAATAAGAACGGCAGTCAGTACAAAGTCTTGACATAGCTTAACCTACTTTTGCTCATGAATGGGAGATTGAAGTAGATTAGCTTTCGCTATTAAGTTTCCTGGAAGTTAATTATGGCGCACTTATAATACACGCGAACCATCGTAAAACTTTATAACGGGCTATAAAATTGTGCCTATTAAAACCAAAGCTACTTATAAAGTAAAGTTTGATGCATAGGCGTAACTAGTTTCCATGTATATCTAAAAGTGAACTATGCGTGCAATGAGTAGATTAGGTATGTTGTCCTCAAAGGGCAGAATGATAATGATGACTTAAAATTTTCAGAGCAGAGCTCTTCCATATTTAAGAATAATTTTCACAGAGAGAAGAAAGCTAGAAAGAAATCCCTTCAAATATTTACGCTTTTTATTTCATTGATCGATGTTTGTAGATATTACAATCCTAAGGATTTCCAAGTCAATGGAGAAACTTCCATCGAAGTTCTGACATTCATTCGCGCAGGGATTTGGAAGGGTCCCAGGGCTGCGGTTCCGTCCGTAGGGCCCTAGGGCTTCGCTATGTGATGGCTTCATGCGTCTCGTATTGGAGCTTTCGTTCAATATGCGAGTATTTGTTTTCGATATACGGCGCCATATTGATTCAAAGCTGCGAGCAGGTATGGGATGTGCAATATTTGTTTTATATCTACGAAGCAGCTTTGCAATATACGCTTTGTCTAGCATATCCACCTAATTATGATTTTGCTGTTTTGACGGAGGTGTTAGAAATTACATTTTTAATACTCACATACACTTGAATCCTTTTCCTATTCACTTTTATACCATTTCCGGGAAAAAAGCAGCTCTTCAATGTTTTAGGCCCGTATTTATAATCAGCTCTCAAGAGTGACAGCGAGTTTGACTTCGTATCAGAAATGCCATTCCAATACTAAATTAACTGTCAAATCCGCACTCAGTATTGCTCTCAATCTTGAGATCGCTTTATAAATACGAACCTTAGTGCTTCCAGTTCAGGAATGAAGAAAGTCGTAATTTCAGTTCTGATAGTCATATGAAGGTGGTCCTGTTTACCTTACCTTATTTACCTACCTTATTTACCTTAGGTACCTTATTTATCTTTCTGAACAAAACACTTTGAAGTTAAACTATGTACCCGCTAGTTAGCTTGTTTGAGACTTTCTGTAGAGCATGCAACAGATACTTGGTGAAGGAGTACACAGTATCTTACCAACGTTGTAATTCCCTTGAGAACGGAGCTGGCGGTTTCCTAGTTTCTGGCAAGTAGTATACTATACTTATATATAGCCATGTTTTGTTGTTTGTTAGTCAGAGTTTTATGATGCTGCTTAGCAATGCAACAGTTTTATGTTAGTTCAAGAACAGTCTCTTTCTATGTTTGTGGTAGCAATGTTTCTCCATATTTATCTTTCTTGCTTGATGGACCGAATTTATAATTTAACTTTTTAAACACTCGGGATTATTTTCACCCATTTAACTTTAACGTCGGGATAAAAGGTAATCCCTGTTTTACCTAAATATGTATCGTGAGTTGACCCGTTTAAAATAGTAAAATGAGCGAATTTATCATGTTGTGCACGTGACTACTGCGACTGAAATAGAGCTGTCACATCAGACGAGACTACGAACATAGCTAAACATTTGATTAGCAGAAAATTTTAATTTAATACTTGTTTATCCACGTTTGATATGTGCAGTACTATTGTATTGCATTTGTATTGTCAGGACAGATCTGTCTCAAAATATTTAAATTAGTTTACAAATGTGTTTTCACAATAAACACCAGTGTTTACTCATTCGTGGTAGTTTACAACGTCTTCCATCCAGCTTACATTCTCCATTCCTCGTGCATACACTTAATCCGATTACATTCCACTAAATGAAATAGAAAGGTGGAGTAGGGTGCATAAGCAACATTGTAAAAGTATCTATGTAAAGTCTATGGTATAGTTTGTTTACCGATCATAGAAAAAAAAACTTCAAACCACAGATCGACCGCGAAATCTGTGCAGCTGTCACGTCATCACTATAGCTGCTGTCATTGCTTCAATTGCTGTCAGTGTAACCTTAGTTCCTAAAATTGCCGCCTGAACAGTTCTGGCGGTCGCACTATACCTTACGTTACGGTATCGAGTTGCCATTTCACATCTCTGAAAGTAATGTGAGTAATAGTCATCTCATCTCCTTGAAATAATTACCTCTCCGCAAGTATACGACGACCCAAAAGTCATATTCACATCACAACCCACGTACTTCTAGTTACTAGAATCTAGTATATCTCTTCTCCAATTCCAGTAGTTTATACGTCTTACTGTCACTCCAATACAGAATCTTTATACATCTCAAGACGTGCCTTTATCGGATCAGAAAGAGCCGGCAACTTAATAAACTCGTACGTACGGTTGACACTCGGTAGATGTCGGTAGTTGCTACGTGTCGTAATTTGTTCCAGAGTCTTATTAAATTCATAAGTATGCGCGTCGCTGCCAGTGTGAAGGGATGTAAAGAGTGGAATGAGAGCGTGTTACCTTTGAAAGACCTTTTGAATTCTGCAGTGTCAGTGCTTACGTAAATCTCAGTGTAGTTGCCGAGCTTTTGAGTCTTTTACCGGTAACGTTTCTAATGAAGTTTGAAATTTAAATCTGGTGATATTTTTCCTCTTCCCTAAGATTGGTTCAAGATGTTGCTAGAGGTATATTTCTGAGAATTTTATCTACTCACTGGTCTGCTTACTTGAAAACGTTTATAACAGGACCTTTGAAAGATATCTTATACCAATCTTTATTTCTGCCAATAATAATACCTATACCTTCAGCATCAATATTATCATCATCATAAAGGAGAGAGAGGAAAGAGCTTCATTCAGTATAAATAAGTAAAATTAAAATCATAAAGATTTCTATCAGCACGTTTTGTGACAAGAATATAAAGCGTATTTTAAACGCTCTCATCTTGTATCTTATAGAACTTTACTAAGTTATTAACTTGGATAGCAAGTAGGTCGTCAATCAGGCACTCTACTTGTTTTAGCAACTAGGTGCGGAAATTCTAACTATTTTCCATCCACTGTACAAGTTACTGTGACATGAAAATAATAGCTTTCATCTTGAAGTAAGTAAATCACATTTAGTTTACCGTATATAATGATGTAATGGCACCTACCTGCATGAAAGATTGTATGATATATTCAAATATTCAGTGGTCATTCTGCGGAAATAGTGCTCGTGCGTAGTGCGTGAAAGTAATTTTCATTTTTGTAGAGCAGTAAATCAGTTGACTTTAGGCGTAGTCTTTAGTCTAGCAACTTTACGGAATAGAGCTAGCATTTCATCATCATCAGCTCATATTTATACGTCCCCACCGAGGGGCACGAGCCTACCCTAAATAGGGCGATCGGACCTTAGGCCCGTATTTATAATCAGCTCTCAAGAGTGACAGCGAGTTTGAGTCCGTATCAGAAATGTCATTACAGTACAAAATGATCTGTCAAATCCATACTTAATATTGCTCTCAATCTTGAGATCGCTTTATAAATACGAGCCTTAGTCAACTAAGTGGGCCCAATACGGATTGATCGATTTTTCACACAACATTTGAATTTCCTTCGTAGCTGTGTGCAGGTTTCCTCACGATGTTTTCCTTCACCGTAAAATCGCCGGGCTAGCATTTACTCACGTAGAAAAAGAAAACAGAATGGTATATACGCGTCATCCTATGAATTGTAATCCCAGGTAGAGGTAGTAAATCAGCTGACTCTCCACATATAGTCTGGCAACTTCGTCTCATGCAAATTCACGTGGTTTGCTCCTCGCGCCTCCTTTAATCACATTTGCTTCATGAGACTGATGTGCTTGTGCGAGGTATGGGACTGACGTGGTTTGTATGTAGATTTTGAGGAGCGCCATTTCATTTGCAAGGTTCGTTTGTTGTGGGAGAAACAACTGAGATGATTAATGGAATTGAGGTTGCTTGTTCTTATTTAGGAACTGAATCACACAGAATGTTTATAGTTATAAAGTTGAAACGTTACTGTTGATCCGTAAGTTATAGATTCGCAGGGGATAGCACCAATATGTAAGTCCTGAAACTGTTAAAATACATGAAAAAAGACTCAACAGGCATTATTATGTTTCTTGCAAGAAACCCCCTGAAGTGCAATTACAAGGTTTACAAACTCGATCACATTGTTTTTTTAACAATAATTACAGAAAAACGTTACGAGCTCTTTCTTTGTAGTTTCCTTTCTAAACCACCAAGCAATATGCTAATGACCGCCCCAGCTGTGCAGCGCTAAAATCTCAATTTACGAGCTCCTACAAAATATTCTTTTAAACCATCGTAAATTGCAACTTTACCGGCCTTACACGCGCCATATAATCTCAGAAGGCGATCTCCTGCGATTTGCGCCCAAACAAAGATGCATGGCGATACGGCAATGTTGGGAATCTCGGAATCCTTTTACAAGTTGCCGCTAGAACTGTTTTATAACGCCAATACATCTCTCTGGCGCTTCGGACGTCGCCCCGGACTCTGCCCGTCCAAGTCGGTGTTCGCCACAGAATAAATAAAAGTGCAGTAATAGTGCTGCAAGCACGGTACAGTTAACAATTTGCTGTTGTGATTTTTTTAGCAATACGTACGTAGGGCAAAGTGTCTTGCGATTATAGGAAATGCATTGTTCTTCCACATGTGCATTTTCGCTGCATCAAATGTTCTGTGGCTACACTTATGTTGCTTCTAAAATCAATAGCATGCTTTGCTGAGCCAGTCCCTCTCTCTTTATCCTACATCCTAGTATATTTGTTATTAGTAAACTTTTTCTGGTTTGCTGTGGGATGTTGCTCATGTCACGCAGTTGGCGCGTTGCAGGTTACAGAAAACGTGTACGATGCAGGTAAAAAGGTCATTATTGACTGCTAATACGTCTTACTGTTCCTTTATCTGTTCTGTGACGTCACATCGACCCTGGCCATCCAAGAATGGCTGCCGGGAAGACGGATGTACTGCAAGTATTTTATTTACTCGATCCAAACGCTATGAATTGAAGGCGGAATCGGATCTCCTAGTGATTATGTTAAGGTTGATACGGTTTCTATTGATTCTGGAATGCGCCAGTGTTTCTTCGTTCCGTTTAAATGGTAGAGACAAACTGGTAGTACCTAACTCTTTCATTGGTATTTTCAGGATTTAGTCTGTACTATTAAAAAAACATTGAATGGAGTAGTTAAGTACTGTTTTACGTTATGAAAGTACCTACCTACCTACCACCATTTCCTGAACAGATCGTGATGTCATCAGACCAATACTAAGATGGCCACGACGTGAAACAATGATATATTGCAGTTCTCAGCACAGATTTATAATGGATTAATATTCAATCCGGTCCTAAAATAAATTTGAAATTCGAACACGCCACACGTTTTGTCAGCGCGCGGGAAACCCGGGTTAAACCGCAAGAGCGTTGTTGTAATCCGGTTAACCGGTTTGGCGCGCAACCGGCGCCAAGTGATGTCTGCCGGTGACAGATCCGCGCCGAATTTTTCAAAGAATATTATACGCAATAGATATGTGGGGGAAAGCCATTGAATTCAAATGGGGAAGGGAAGTTTATTTGCCAATGATAAATCTTTGGAAACTTTGGAATACTACACGCAGCAATTTGGCTGTAAAGGTGCTTTTTACTAGTAGCATTCGCCTGTATTGGGAGTGCTAAACCAAGCTAAATAAAATAACACACAGAATTGAATTTGAACTGTTATATTATGGACGAAAGCTCCTGGTGAGGAAGTACCTTAAGGTACAACATGTTTGCAGGAAAAGTCGACAACGCAAAACAACGATCACTCTTCGCCGTACGAACTTAACTTGCTCTTACAAGGTTTGGAGAAAGTTTCATTAGGGCTGCTATTAGGGTTCCGTTGGCAGTTTTACGTTCGTGGTATTGGCCGGGGGATTTATAGCTCCAATACAATTTATCGACTGGCTCTGGAGGTAGGGGGAAGTGGGAAGGGGGACGGACGGACAGGAATGTCCCGACGTGACGGCACATGTGGATATAAAACCGATGGAAATTTATAGACGCCTGTAATGGCCGCAGGTTTCTGCTCCCAAGATTCTGAATTACGAGAGATCTTTATGTATAAGGTGTTCCTTGGCTATTCTTCAAAATCTTTATATCTATGTGCGTGTATGTATCCTTAAATAAGTCAACTATGGTGAAAACTGATGTTCAAGAAATCTGTCGTCTCGTTCATTTATATGTAATAACTGAACCTATCCGATGAAAAGGTGAATCGTCAATTACAAAGTTGCTCAGCGCTAATTCAGAAGTCGTATCCTCATTCTGTGTATTCTCAAGAAAACAGCGCCAATGCCTGAAATTCTTTGAGCTAGGAGCTTTTTCAACTACTTATTCACAAACTTAAGTTTAAGTAATATTCAGAATTTCATTTCGCTTTCAAAGAACTTGTTTTCTGAAAAGTTTTTCTTAAGAATCTTATAAAATCTTTTGAATGCGGTTCAGGTCTGCAAGAAGCCAGATGTCGCAATCGCAGCACAACAAGAATTCAAACTTGTCTATGATTCCTAGTTATTTTGTATTAAACTTTGTGGGTGATTTTAAATCAATTTCAAGCGTCATACATCGCTAAAAATTCCTTAAAATCTTCACAAATCCACTGTTAATTCTTTAGATTCTTCTGCTACCAATCTGCTATTCTGTTACCAAGAATAATCTAGCATGAGTAAAAACAATTAGGTGACCAAACTTTAGCGTGCAACCTACCCATGACACTGAACAAATTTCCTTAAAGAACATAGGTCGGCAGGTATTTTTTTTACTCCCTGTATACATAACATAGTACCTACCTATACATACGCAGCAGCAATTCGCCGAGCCATCTACTGCTCTATGATCACTAATTACGAAGTTGCCTGCTAATTCTGGAGTTGTATCCTCGGGGAGGGCCGTCGACGCCTCAAATCCTCACGTCAACGAACTTAGGGCGTTGTGCTTCTGCAGTAAATTACTAACTTCACAACTTAATGATACTAGTACAACAACTTTATTATTCTCGCCTCGTACTACCATACTTGTGCAGATTAACCTTTATATATATAAATGAACATAGTTAGTTACAGACACTCGAATCGAAAAAAACATACAGCCGAATTGAGAACCTCCTCCTTTGTTTTGGAGTCGTTTAAACAGTATATTTTTGGCGTTAGAGTTTTTAAAATGTTCCAGATAAGTTGTTCCAAAATTTAAAATGTTTAAGATAATAAATAAAAATAAATGATTCTTCAGAAAATAAGAAAATACCATTCACAAAGCGGCTCCAATCGGACCTTTCAGATATCGCAGACGGCCTCATATCCGGCCCTATTGGTTCGCTATGCCGCCCCGGATCACCCGATTACTGCGGGCCCTCGGGCGACACTTTGAACTGTTATGGATTATTGTTGTAGAATGTATAAATGGTGCCCTATTTGGAGAATCCGCCCTTAGAAGGTCAAAGTCGTTGAACAAATGCGTAGACTAAACAAGTCAATAGACTGTTCGGTAGGTACCTATGCCAAGTTGATCTTTCTTCTGGAATCGCAGTATGTTTTAGGTGCTTATTTGTATTTCTCCCTCAAATTGTTAAAACATGACCTAAAAAATCAACGATACAGTCTACTACGGTAATATGAGAAACCTTTAAAGACGCTGTGACAGGATTAAGACCAAATATAGGTCGCCTGTGTAAAACATCCTGAAAATTCGTTTTAAACTGATTAAATTCGTTTTAAACTGAAGCGCAGCGCAAGCAATACGGATAAACCGATTACCTGTAAAACTCCACGTAGCTATGAGATATTCCGAACATGCTTTGTATCCTTTCTCTTATCCGTTTTAATAAAGCCTTGTTGCGTGTGTCGTGAGCATAATGAGTATGTAATTATACCTATCCTTTGGAAAAACATATTACCTATAACGTTTTGTTGATATTTAATTTGCGAGCTCAGATTAAGTATCTAATAATACGTGCCCTTCGACCGACTCGAAACCCACATAATTAAGAAAGGTTGAAGAATTTCATCACTTTACTTCAAAATAGAGGAGGTTCCTATATTGAAGTCTATTGGAGCTAACACAGGGCTATAAAACTCCGTATGCGGCCAAAGGGTCCTAAATTGTCGTAATTTAAAAATTAGACCTTCTATTTTCTCACATACATATACCTTTTTCTGACTAGTTAAAATCCAGTCCCTACAAAATTTCAGTATCCTAGAATCAGTTCTACGAACTACTCGTATAATAAGCTCTTGTGCTCGAGCGTGTGTTTCTGTTGGTTCATTGTTCTGGGTATACGGGATTAATTACGTATGACAAGGTTAACACGTTTTAGTTTTCGGTTTTAATATAAGTTCCTTTGTTCTGTACCTTTGGAATTGAATAATGAAATTGTAGTGAAACAATTTGTTTATTTTATTGTATTTCTTTGTTTCAGGTAAGTTATTCACGGTGTTTGTATAACATTCATTACAATCATCTTGGTAAGTATCTATGAAGCTATAGTGTACAAATTGTAGACTATTGTTTTGTTGCTATTTGTAGGTATTGCACATGGGTATATTACTATCATTCTTACCATGGAACCGCAAGAATAAAGGAAAAGGATTAGGTATCAAAGAAGTTTTTTTTATGATTGACAATATTCCTGGCTAGACTATATCAGCTGCAATACTAGAACAACAAACTAATCACAGAGATCATAAACGCCACTTCCAAGCTGCAATAGCCTGCACTGTCTCTGCTATTGCGTCTGTGCCAAATGGGAGCAGCGTTGTAGATATCAGAAACAGGGCGGATATACCGCCGGCTGTAGCAGTCGTAATACTAAGAATGACAAATTAATAACAGAGATCATAAACGCCACATTCAAGCTGCAGGACAAAGAGCAATTTTGGATCAAATGCTTTGATTTATCTTATGTGTCTGCGTCACGTCTGCGTGCTACATCTTTCCGTATCATAAAATCATGATGATGTGTCTTCATTTCGCAGTCTATCTAGCAAACTTCACAATAGTCGTTCACTCCTCTAGTTTTCTCTTCTGGCCCCTATTCTCTTCTAGTTTATAGAGAACAATGCCGACCACAACCAACAGTTCGAATAGTTTCTTACGTTCTTTATCCGATTATCGAACCGTCTGGTGCGAGGAAGACCTACGCTTTCTTTTCCGTCAGTAATTTTCTCTCTCAACGGCTGTCAGTACCTACTCTGTGCTACGTGCCTTCGTAGACAAACCTGCCATTACACAAGTAGGGCCGATTTCTGCACATTCTATTCCCTCGCTCAACTCGCCACTTTACTATCGTTCAAAGCTCTGTGGCGCAAATCTAGTTGTTCTCAACAACCGGCTGGTCAACTGCTGGTGACAGATATCCGCTCCTGAATCTAGGTCGCAACTAGCAATGGATGCTAACTGAACAGCTTGAAACACTTGAGGGTTGTCAGCGAGCCGAGTGGGGGCAGTGGGTCCGGCATGTTGATGAATTGAATTCATTAGTGTTTGGTTAAGGAACTGGCTATTTGATTGATGATTTGTTTTTGACGCGCTGGATGATCTAGCTAGGTAATTATGTGTGCGTTTTTTTGCCGATGTTTAGTATGAGTCAAGTTTAACCTGTCTGAATAACCCTATGATGTAATTGAACATTACAAGTTGATTAATTGAGATGTCTGTTACTGATAAAGTAATAAGATAACTCAGTAACATTCAAAATGTTTTCAGTCAGAAATATCAACAGTAAAGCCTCTGCCACTAGAATTATTTCTAGGCTTTTCCTAACATTTTCATTTGAAAGCGCGATATCTCCCATCTCTTTGTGAGATATGGGCTTGTATGGAGCTTTGTAATCTGGAAATCTGGAAAATTCTGGAAAATGCCTGATACATTTTCACCGGGTAACGTTCGCTAAGATTAAAAACGCTGACACAATTTCATATTTTAGAGTGCTTGCATATTCTTGCCAGTTTTACTTCCCAAAAAAGTGTCGAGAATCGTGATCTGTTATTCTGATATTAATTAGGTTTATCTTATCCTTTCAGCATATTCCACTTGCACAACATTTATTAATTTTAAAAATACATCGCATTTAAGTTGCGTTCATTTTACGGTTGCAAATTTAATTAAAGCAACATCTATCTATTCTATTCTATTCTATAAACTTATAAAATCGTTTGTCCTTACTGACTGACTGACTGATTCATCAACGCAGAGCCTAAACTACTAAAGCTACAATCGTGAAATATGGAGAGCAGGTTCCTTTTATAACAAAACCTACCACTAAGAAAGGATTTTTGGATTTTCCCCCCTTAAAGGGGTAAAAAGGGGGTGTGAAGTTTGTATGAAAGTCCGTCAATTGTGAAGGTAGGATCTTCTAATTTTGTATTTAGGCTAATGATTTAAAAGTAATGAATACGTGTTTCAGCGTTTTTGGATTTTCTACCCCTAAAAGGGTTAAATACGGTATGGAAGTTTGTAAGGAAACTCCGTTAGTTTTGCAGTTAGGATCTTAAAATTTTGTATTTAGGCTAATGATTTAAAAGTAATGAATACGTGTTTCAGCGTTTTTGGATTTTCTACCACTAAAGGGGTAAAATACGGGATGGAAGTTTGTATGGAAACTCCGTCAGTTTTGTAGTTAGGATCTTATAATTTTGTGTTTAGGCTAATAACCAAAAATTAATGGACAAGTGTATCAGAGTTTTTGGATTTTTTATCCTTAAGGGGGTTAAATAGGTGATGAAAGTTTGTAATAATATCAACAGCTCTTTTTCTTGATTTCTAACCATTGCAAACCTTTTTATTCAAGAACTTCTTAGAGCAAATTTGTGTTTTGATAATTTGACAGATTATAAATTTTAAAATTAGAACGTCATCGAACCAGACTAACTTTTTTTAACCAACTTCAAATAAAAAAAGGAGGAGGTTCTCAATAAGGATGTACGTTTTTTTTAAGTACCTATGTTACCTCAAAATTCCGTAATTTATTTTATCCGATTTGAAAGATTCTTTTTTTATTAGAAAGGGTATATTTCAATGTTAGTTCCCCATTCAGCAAAATCTAATTTTGATCGTGGGATCCATGAGAAATGACGGAAACTCCTCAAATTTTATAGCACACATATATCTATTTTGATATTTTAAGGCCCCCTTCTTCCAGTCCTCCCTGTCTCTGTCTTTTTCTTTATGTATAAGGAGTACAGAAAATAACCACACTTTCGCTCACTTTTACGTTTTTATTTTATATAGAAAAAAATAAGCGCCAAATTAAAAATCTATCCATTAATATTCCTGCCAAACTTGATTAGTAAATGAACTGCTAAATTTTCATAAAAATAGCATTCACCCAAGTCTCATAAAACTTAAAATACTCTCAAAATCGATGTTACTTCTGATTTTTTTTTTATCGAGTCAAATGTTAAATATTGTGTTTTTATCCATAAAAGTTACTAGATCAAACGTTTATCTGTACTATATATTTTTTTTGGATTTTAAATATGATGATTTCTATGAAAACAACTCGATTTAGAAACATAAATTTCGAAGAAGGGGCCCTTAAGTTAATCTGATGTGGAACTAAGAGCACAACGAAATTATAAGATGCATCGAGATAGGTACCAATTTTACGAAATTTACTCACCATAATGAGCAATTTTTGGTTAGTAGAAATCAACGAAAAGGGGTTGAAAGAATCTTGCAAAAAATATATTTTTGTACTATCCTTTTAACTACCATTGTTTTTAATATCCCACTCGATAGGTTCAGCCTTTTTTGAGATACGTGGTAACAAAGAATAGGGGATGGTGCTTGCCTTTTTCGAGCATTATCATCCATCACTAATACATTAATTAAAGAGTTGTAAGTATATATGTGTTGTGTATGTATGTTAGTTTATTTGTTTGTTTCTTAATTTGTCATCATTGAACTCGAAAATTAATAGACCTATTTTTAAAATTCTTTCACTATTAGAAAGCTACGCTCACTGTGCGATGCGCGTGCGTAGCAATATCAGCTTTTTACTACGAAAAATATCACACTCACACAGAAATAAAAGAATCTTTTAGATGTGGTCAGGGACAATAACCTGATCAAGGACAAAAACAACTTTTTACCGCGGGAACTCAATCCCACGGTGAAACCGCGGGGCGGAAAGCTAGTTGCTTAATAAATGATTTTGGTTATTTCAAAGGAACAACTGAATGTCTTTCCACTATACTACGTGATTTCTAACGACATATTTATTGTTGTTTGTCTAGCTAGTGTCTAGATGCTATGCAGAGTAATTAAAGGCTATCTTTGACTTAGGTCTTGACCCCTATCTGTTTTAGGTCACACGTAATATCCTGGTCATCTATATTCAGATCATAGGTTTATCACTGAATGACCATCATTCACGACCGTCACGCACGGAGTGAGTCAGTTAGGTATATACCTTCGCTTCAACTTGTTTATATATGGGTGATAAAAAACCTATTTTTTTAATCTTCTGTTGTCTGGGTTGTCTGTGGAAAACAAACCCACGACCTATGGTCCAAGAACCCAAGACTCGAAAGGCACGCGATGACCCTTAAAAAACTCCTACGCATCAGAAGTCATCAAAAAATTAGCTGACCAAACTTTAGGGTGTTAACACCCATGAAACTGAACAACTTTCCCCAAGGAACATAGGTCGAAAGATGAAGAAAAAATATAAAATGACTAGAGCCACTGTCTCTATTTGTATGAGAAGGCCATTTCTTTTTCATATTTTGACCTATGTTTCTTGGGGAAAGTTGTTCAGTTTCATTGGGAGAAGATTGTTAGCTTGCTAATTCTTTTACACAAGATATATCAAGTGACGACTTCAAAACCATTCCTACCGTTCGATTTGTTTCGTATTTGAATTAATACGATTCTGGTCGTGCATGGCAGCCACAGTTGCGGTACTGCTGTATAATTAATGGCTCCTATTTGCATGTTATCACAAATGGAATTAAACTAATACTGGTGAAACCATCTGTGCTATTGCTAGGAGGAACAATGTAATGACAAATTGAAACGAATTGCTTCCGTGTTACAGCGGTCTGAGCCATGGGCTTCCAATCCGGAGCTCCTGGGTTTGGGAACACAAAGTTGATATTTGTCTATTTATCACTTGTGAGATTATTCCCAGTTTGGCTAGGACAATGCAGGCTGAATCCAGCTGATTGTTTGTCAAGGAAACGGATTCCGTGCTTCGGAGAGCAAGTTAAGCCGTCGGTCCCGGTCACTGGTTCGTCGAACTACCTTAAAAACCCTACGTGATCCTGGGTGGTGCTAAGAGTGCAACATAACTGGCTGCTGCACTGTCCTCTGGAGCTCGCAGCAAATAATGCCATACGATAAATAAATTAAACTTACACTGCCTGGTGTAACCAGTTCTGCTATTACTAGGCGAAACAATGTTATGTATGACAAATTGTCCTCTATTGAGAACTCACATACATGACCAATGTGTAGGTAGGTACCTATTGATCCAGTATAGTTGAAAATTAATCCGGATTTTATTGATTTTTCTGATTGTACTCGTTCGTGCTCAAATAGGTATCTAGACTACAGTAGCCGCTTTCTGGACAAGCAACATTTAGCCCGTGTTCTTGCCGACACGAATATTAATCGTATGCTTAGATATCACATCACAGTTCCAAAGTTAGCAGTTTGATGCCAACTTAATCTCACCCCATAGAGCCACCACAAGCTATTTTACTGTGGGATAAAGCCCAGACATATACGTAAAAGCAATAACTTCGACCTACTTCGCGAGAATAAAGAGGCCTGGGGAATCTTTTGTTTGCTGAATGCTTCTTAGACGAGTGGCCGTGTATAGGTAAATGGGGAAGTAGCTATGCAAGATACAGAGTGACGTCATAGTTGTTGGAACTTAAATCGAACGTTGGAACCAAACCTAAGGTTTCCAGCAGGCGAGAGACAGAAGAAAATATGCGGAGCTGACGGCCAACCTTGAGCAAAGGAGAGGCACCGCAAGAAGAAGAAAAAAACAATACTAAGCTGACTTTACAGGCGGATTGAGCGTCGATTTTTTTACTTTGTCGAAACTTTCACGAATTGGTGACGGGCGCCGGGTTAGAATAGCAGAGACATACTTACCTTTTACAGAGTGAACTTTTGATCTAGACTTCAAAAATACTTTTTTTAAAATATAAGTGAAGGTATTCAGTGAGCAACCATATTACCGGAATTATATTTATTGTTACCTCGATATTTCAAAGCGGTTACACTCACCTTGGTCACAAGTAGACTGGCGAAGCGAATGATGACATCTTCTAATTTATCTTCAAAAAGTGAACAACCGCGAAAATCTCAAAACTTAAACTATATTTTTTCCTAATAGACCACCCTGTATGTACAGACTGTGTTATTAGCCTGTACTTCTCATTGTGAAGTGGAAGGCAGTTGGCAGTTTTTAGCTAAAAACACGACAATACAGCCTTTGTCTGATGAACATTATTATGACCGTTTTCCACCCCAAAGGGAAGAAAACGATTATTTTAGGTCGTGCCGAGGCTTGACCTTTCGGAGATTACCTTATCATACCTACCAGTAGCAATGTCCTAGAGTTCATGTAGCTGTGTCTATAAGTGTGAAATCAGGCGCCGGGCGCGGGGCGAGCGGGGAAGAGACCCCCCCCGCGCCCCGCGCGCGTCTGTCGCGGCGAGCGACGAACGCTTCTCCAGTACCTGTCTACGACAAGCCGGCAAGGCCTTGCTCCAGGTCAAGCCTCGGCACGACCTAAAATAATCGTTTTCTTCCCTTTGGGGTGGAAAACGGTCATATTTTAGTTCGGTGCCTTCGGCTTGACCTTTCGGAGACGTGTTTACTCTCTGCCGGCGCCATCAAAAGCGTACTGTGACATTTAATTTGTTGAAAAAACAGAATAATCGATTCCAAAAATAAACAACGTAAATAATTGAAATCAGTACTATATTTTTAAAATAAACATAAAAGAAAAAGAAAAATTACTTCCAATAGAACAGAACTTAAAACATATTTGGAATAATATTTATAAACTTTAAAGAAGGTGTTATACCTGCAATCGTGTTTAACACTCTTAAAGATATTATTATTACTATAGAGCCCAATACTGTTAGCCTTAGTAAGAAACTTGATCATTATCATAATCAATAATGAATTTAACATAAAATTATAATCAACAAAATTAAACCGCATTAAACAAAATTAAACCGCATTAAACGAAGAATTTAGCACATTGCCGTTAGACATAATTGGTCGATCGACTCTCTTGCAATAGTGCTTAAAAAAATTAACAGAACCCCGCCAGTTACCCTTTTCGAGAATTCGGTCTAGTGGTACATTATTTTCAAAATCATTAGATGCCACAGCGGAACGAATTGATCCTGGGCTGCAATTAATTCCCAGCTCCTGAAAAGTTGTCTTCAGCCAACCTGCAATGACAGTTCGGGTAGCTGCTTTAACCTCCCCTCTTGTAGTTATAAACAGATTATGTAAATTCTCTCTCGCCTTTCTTCTTTCTGCTGAACATTCAATCAAGGATCTCACCCACTTGACAATATCTAAGAGCGGATCTCCTGAGGACGTGAGTTCCCAACCAGACTGACGATTTTTAGAATTATCCGTCTTGGATCCGAAGGCTGGCCAAAATACAATTGAATTCTCCGAGGACTCACAATGATGATCATCGATGTTTAGAAGCGTCAGATCGTGCAATCTCCTACCGGACGCTAAAAGCAGTAAAAAGGCTACATGGCGCGAAATCTGAAAGAGGCTATCGTCAGATGGAGGATGTAATCTCAGCCACTGTATTACATCTTGTACATTCCAAACTGTAGGTTTCCTGACTGATTTCGAGGAAGAGCTTAAATTTATTGCTTTAAGCATTGTAGTAACTAACGGGTGCGAGGATAAATTAAGCTGCTGAGAAGGGTCTGCTAGGGAAGCAACGACCGATTTATGAACAAGAATAGTAGAGTATGACAGCTTTCTGACCCTTGCCAGATGACTCAAATAAGCGGAAAGGTCCTGGGGGCGAGGCTGACTAGGATTTCCCCCATTCTGTTTACTCCACGAGACCCACTGTTTCCAAGCAGACCCATATGTCTTCCAAGTAGAGTCGCGCCACGCCAGTTGTAAGAGATCGACATCCTCCTGGGCTAAATCACATACTAAACTGCCCCACCCCGTACTCTCCAAACCTCTAAACAAAGCATTTCTACGTTTTCCGGAGGGGCATTGGTCGACAGATCGATCAGGTTTTGGCGAAGGTTGCGTATTTGAAACGGGGCGTCCAGAGCCCTGCGCTTCAGTAGACATCTCCAAAAAGCCTTGTCCCACCGAGGTGCTACTAGAAGAAAGACTCCTTCGGCTTTGCAAAGATGTCGGAGCACCTTGGGTATTAGAGGAGGGGGCGGAAATATCCAGGCTAGGTCGTACTTCCAGTCCTGACTGAAGGCGTTTATGAATACAGCTGCTGAATCCTTGGCGTCCAACGTCACATAAGTTGGAACAATTTTGGATCGGTAAGAGGCAAAGAGATCTATCTGTGGAACTCCCCATTTCTTGAAAATTATCTCTAATATTTCGCAACTGAGGTGCCAGTCCGGAAGATCCCTGCCCCTTGACAGGCAATCCGCAATGGTGTTGTAGCGACCTGGAATGTAAAAGGGGAGAAGGTTCACCTGAAGAGCATCCGCAAGAATCAACAGTTTTCGCGTGGCCTCCAGCAAAATGATAGACCTTGTACCGCCTTGGTTTTTCAGATATGCAACAACGGTTTTGTTGTCCGACTGCAGCATTACTGACTTTCCTTTCAGCACTTCCTTGAACTTGGAAAGGGCTATGAAGACTGTGAACAACTCCTTTCTGTTTATGTGCCATGTAAGTTGCTCCACCGACCACACTCCTGCTAATCGACGACACCCTATCTGTACGCCCCAACCCGTGTCGGAAGCGTCTGTCGTTATAAATATGTTCGGCTCGGGAATGAAAATCTTGCCTGGATCTTGAAGATGCTGGATCCACCACCTGCAGTCTGCTAGAACCTGCTCTGTCACGACAAATTTTTTCTTTGGATTTTCCTCCAGCAAGACCCTGCTCGCGATTTGCAAATTTCTTGTAAACAAGCGACCTAGCGGAGTTACTAGAGCTGCAAACCCTAACATGCCGATCAACGACGTACCGGTGGCCCAACACCATCTTCGCTCCTGAATTAGCCCCCGCAGGGCTGAAAAGAGACGAGTCACCTTTCCTGACGGCAACATCTTTTGGTTCAGATCGGTGTCCCAGATGATTCCTAGAAATTCGATCCGCCTTGTCGGTTTTACAATGGATTTCTGTAGATTTACCAACCAACCCAGGTCCTGAAGGAACTTTATTGCAAATTCTATTTGGGACTCGAGTGTCTGCGGATCGTGGTGGGCGAAGAGAAAATCGTCTAAGTAGACTAAAACACGAATTCCCTTCATCCTCAACACGCTTGCGACCCAATTTGTTACCCGAGAAAAAATATAAGGGGCACTGCTCAAGCCGAAAGGAAGACTTGTCATTTGATAGAGGCTTCCTGCGTATGAAAAGCTGAGAAATCTGCGGTGACTCTCCTTTACGGGGATGTGGAAGTAAGCTTGAGACAGGTCCAGCTTTCCTAGGAAGTCTAGCGGTTGTAAGAAGTTTGGAACTTGACGCTGGTTTACCAGCCGGAACTTTGGTGGTTTTAGATATAAATTTAGACGCCGCAGATCGAAAATCTGACGCACCTTCCCGTTTTGTTTTGGAATTAAAAAGATTCGCGACAAGAAGCCCGTTCTTGCCTTTGACAATTCTATGACTCCGGTTTCTTGTAAAAGAGCAATCTCCGAAAGGTCAAGCCTCGGCACGACCTAAAATAATCGTTTTCTTCCCTTTGGGGTGGAAAACGGTCATAATAATGTTCATCAGACAAAGGCTGTATTGTCGTGTTTTTAGCTAAAAACTGCCAACTGCCTTCCACTTCACAATGAGAAGTACAGGCTAATAACACAGTCTGTACATACAGGGTGGTCTATTAGGAAAAAATATAGTTTAAGTTTTGAGATTTTCGCGGTTGTTCACTTTTTGAAGATAAATTAGAAGATGTCATCATTCGCTTCGCCAGTCTACTTGTGACCAAGGTGAGTGTAACCGCTTTGAAATATCGAGGTAACAATAAATATAATTCCGGTAATATGGTTGCTCACTGAATACCTTCACTTATATTTTAAAAAAAGTATTTTGAAGTCTAGATCAAAAGTTCACTCTGTA